>BSBK01006000.1:0-115000 GCA_027943335.1 Chamaecyparis obtusa
AACAACATAACAATCCCATAACACAAGTATTTTGGTAGCGCAGAAACCCTTGTTATAAGGTAAAAACTACGGTAGGGATGACACCCACAAATTCTTCACTACTACAGATAGAAAAAGTTTGCCTGTTAGGGCTACAAGTTTTGATCACTTCTGGTGATCTTACCCTATTAGGAGTAACATGTTAGATCAGCTAGATCTACCTAGTTATAGGATTTTAGCAACACTACTTGAGTGTGCACTTGGTTAAGAGATTTACAATAAGATTGTCAACTCTACTCTATTAAGAGATTTAACCAAAACTCTATTACAATTGTTAGAAAGAAATAGGTAACTATCTGCTAATGAAAACTTCATTGTCTGATATAGATCAATAAAGTACTGATAAAATATCACCTTTACTGTGATGAATCTTTGCTTTGAACTACTCAGTTAGCCTACTCTGATTCTTCTTAATTTGATATCCTTTGAATACTGATATGCTTTATCAACTGATAATCTTGAGGTTGGAAAGTACTTCAAGTGCTTCTTTGCTCATACATCGGTTTACATCAAAATGATGTAACATACAAAATATATAGCATACAACAATACATCGGTTTACATCAAAATGATGTAACATACAAAATATATAGCATACAACATTATGCCACTTAACAAAATTAGGTTTACAAATCTTATGCAAAACCCTAAGATCTACGGTGTACAAAAATAACCTAGATCAAACTATTACATAAAATCTTCATCATATCTCAACAATAAATTGTTCTTGATCTTGGTAAAATATTTTCTAATTTGTTGTAACCATTTGCATAGAAGAATGTGCCATTCTTGATTACTATGCCGTTACCTGTGATCCTTGGTAAACACTGTATAAACTACTCGGTGTTTATTCTGATGCTCGGTGTTTACTGTTGCTCAGTATTGGTGTCTGTTGATGCTCGGTGTATACACTATAACTGACTATCCTATTTTGCTTATAGTTACCAACTAGCTTCATATATGTAACCGACTGATATCTTTTATAACCTTTGATACTAATGACAACCTTTAATGCTCAATAGAGATAACAATCTCCCCCTTTGGCATTAGTATCAAAACTTGAATGCATATAGACCTTATGTCTCAAAATTTATATCTCCGCCATATACAAAAGAAAAATATCTAAATACTCCCCCTTGGTGCATGCTCTGGTAATGTGTACTATACTTAGCAAAAAATGTACATATTTGGCATATACATTGATTTCCCCCTTTTTGATATTAATGCCAAATACAAAAATGGTATTCTTACAGCTTGTGAAAAATGGTGCTGATGGGTTTTCTTCAGTGACTCCAAGAGGTTTTCCCATTCCTCTTTCAAGTTGGTGAGAGCAATGTGGTCAAGACTGACTTTTGCATGGATGTCAAAGATGTTATCCAACACTAAAATCTCTGGTGTTGCAACAAGTTGCTCCACTTTGACAATATGTTTCTCAAAAAAATTTAGGTTTGGAAGAAGTTCTATCTACAACTTAGTAACCTTATCAGTTAGGCACTCTTCTTGTTTCTTGAGATCTACTATCAATTGCCTGAGTTCTTGAACTCTAAGTATATGCTTAGCAATAGCTTGTGGCTCAGTTGTAGCTGCTAGTGCACTAATTGAGATTTCATTCTCAAATTGTTTAATCTTTTCATTGATCTCTGTAGTGAATGTTTCGACAATGCAAAGCTTATACAAGATTTGGAAAATAGAATTAGTAATACACTGAATCTCAGTTATTACCTCTCAAAGTTGCATCTTGTTGACTGCCACTTCTTGGCTTATTCTTTTAGCTAATTTATCTTGTATCTTTGATTCTGCCCATTCTTCAATTTTTTTGTCTGCATTGACATCTGGGGCATTGATTCCTTCAGTAAGAGTAGCAAGTTGGTCCATAATTGGTGTGTCCTCATCCACATGGATCTCAGGGATGACTTGTTGTAAGATGTTTCTTACATTTTCTAGTATTTCCTTTCTCTTACTCTCTTGTCTCAATTTCTCTTGTGTTGCTTTTTGTGTACATAATTCCCCATATTTTCTCAATTCATCAGGGCTAAGGGTCCTTGGGTCACAGTCGGGTATCACAATGACTTCATTAAGAGTGACCGACCCTTTTCCTTTCTTCTTCTTCTTCTTCTTCTTCGGTGCAAGTGGTGAATTCTTGACAATGGTGACAATAGCTTTGTCTTCTGCCCTCAAAGTGTTCTTCCTGGTAGACACACTATCTTCCTCTCCTACTCCTTGGTAACCTATGTGTCAGTTGAGTGAGGTGGAGCCTCAAATGTGGTGTTAGGTGGGGTGTTCTGAGTTGTCTTAGGCTCTTCTTGTGCCTTTATTTCTATTTCATTGGCCTCTTTTCCTTTTGTTTCTAATTTATTAGCCTCTGTTCCTTCAGGCTTGTTTGTCTCTACAGGAGGTTCATTGCTTGGTTCCTCTATTGTATCTTTAGGTTGCTCGAGGATAGAGCCTTCAGGTTGTTCTTGAGTTAGAATCTCTATTGCTTCAACAAGTACATGAAGCTCACCCGGTAGTGATGGAAATGCACACTTGGTAACATGAGCTTCATCTAGTGTGTTGTCTGGTGCATTATTTACATCATCATCATCATCCCTGTCATTAGGATCATCATTTGTGATGTCCTCAATGAGTACATCCCAGTCATTTGTATCCTCAATCTGAATCACCATAAGATTTGGTACATCCTGTGAACTGTTCTGAATTGCTTGACCAATGGTTGTATCAATTACCTCGGTAAGTGATACCTTTGAATCTTTTTTCTTCTTTTCTACATTCTCTTCAATAAATATTCCTTTACCTTTTGAATTCTTTCTCTTTTAGACAAATTTTGGAATGCAATTTTCTCATTTTGATCTCTGATAGCTAAAAGTGAACTCCAGATAAGTTGACAAGACTCATCGAGATATGCTAGGTTCTCATCTATTATTTGCATTACACAATGCTTGACATTGAATCTCTACACATATGTATCCATAAGCTCTTTAATCTCAATAAGAGATAGATCTGGTGCAATCGCTACAAGGGCTTGTTCCCTCATCCTCTTCTCGGTGTCCAAGGCATATGACCACTTTTGATTTACTCGTCCTCTAATGTCTTGGGTAGTGATAATTCAAATTCTAGTGGAACTTGTTTGAAGCGGATCATCATCTGGATGATGAATTCCTCAATTTTGGTTTGGTCTTCATTTGACATAATGTCAAACTTACTGAGTTTCAGATCTGGAAGATTCCCATTCTTTATTATTTCTTCAACAATCTCATTAATTGAACTCTTCTTATTACTGACAACCTTGAATTGATTGTTGTCATCTTCATCATCCTCAAAGTCTTCTCTGTTTCATATCAATTTTCTCCTTTTCTTTGGTGTCTCTGCTACAACCTTGGGTGCATTCTTTGCATAAGTCTTTTTCAGTGTAGCAGCCTTTCATTTTATTGCCTTCTTAGCTACTTTCTTCTTCGATGGTGAAGCTATAGTTGCTGACCTTGTGTGTGCACCTTTTTTCATTGGCAATTGCCTCTTCCTTGGAGTTTTAGTAGGAGGAACCGGTGTAGCTTCTTGTTCTTCTTCAAATTCGGTCTCCTCACTATCATATGGTTTGTCAGCCAACATCAACTGACCTTTGGTTTCCTATTCAACTAATGACTCCTCAGATGAGTCTGCATCCTTCTCAAATCTCTCGAATAATTTTTTTTTCATCTTCTTAGACTTCCTTGTCATTTTATTAATGACCAAACCTGTTTTGATTCTAGACTTAGCTTCTTCATAGGTTCCAAACCTAGTGGCCTTGGGGTCTTTTGGTAATGCTAGTAGTGCCTGTATTGATTTCAACTTGAAATCATAATCCATTTCATAGCCCATAGGTGCTAGCCACTTGATTCTCGGTTCAACTGATTTTATCATAGTGTGGTCAGTGTTCACTAAGAAACAAATGTCCATTGCATATTTTTCTACCAATTCATCAGGAATTCTACTTCTTAAATTCATCTTCACTTTAAAGTCTTCAAAGTAATTGTTTATTACATTCTCAACATCATCTCCCAGACCTTTCATAATATCAAATATTTGTGCAGTGATCAGTCTCTCATCTACTGATTTAGTGTGACCAATAGAGGGAAAGAATTTTTGGAGATAGAAAAATAGACATACAAGTAGTGAACCAAACTTATAGGTATTGGAAATTTGTGCCTTTATTCTCTTCATGATATCCTCAACCTATCTCAGTAGAAGCTTAGTTAGGTCTATCTGATGACCCTTCTTTATCAATTTGTAAGCCATATCTACTGCACTACATGGTATGCTATTTGACCTGCTCGATTGAAAGATTTTATAACCAATAAAATGTTCTGCGAACTTCACTTCAGGATCCAAAATTGTTGAAATCTTTAATGCTCTACCATCCCATGCTGTGACAGTGTTCTTCTCAACTTTGGTTTGTGCAGCACTTCGAAATGCTTTGACCATGTCAGCAGTCAGGTAACCAGTAACCCTGCTAATCATCCTCTTAGTTACTTTGATTGGTTTCTCTAACCAAAATGTACCTTCGTGATATCTTCTCAACACAACCCTAATCCATTCATTCTTGAAATTCTTTAGAAAGTCTAGGTAATGAGTGAGACCAAGTGTCTCAACCAATTTGTGCTTTGGTTTCAGTTTCATTTTCCCATTATAAAGTGCCTGAAACACAACATACATATTGAAATCTCCAATTTCCCCAATTTTATAGTGTATGTACGAACGTATATCTTCTGTTAACAAAACCCTAGGTGGGATGCTTGAAAAAGAACCCACTAAATCCATTTTCGAGGCAACTTCAAGGTGTAATTTATAAGGGGGTTCCTTATAACTTGCTGACACTATTAAATTGAATTCTTCATCCACAACCTTAGATGAACTTGTAGTAGATGCCATTTCTACAAACTAGGTTTTTTGAAAAATACAAGAAATGTGCTCGGTAGGGTTTCAACTTACTTGGATGTATCGAAGAGTGTGCTCAGTTTGATTTGCAATTGCTTGAATTTGTGTGAAGGATTCTTTCTTGAACTCACTCTATGAAATATTAGCTCTTTGATATTTGCAATGTGAAAAATGAACTCTTGCATTCATGTATTTATAGAATTTTTGATATTCCCGCTCAAAACTTTATGCAATAAATGCCTGACCTACTTTCCGATTTATGAAAACTATCAGCTTGGTGACAACTGTAAACTTTTATCTACTCAGTTAACACAAGATTTCCTTTCTCAATTCATCCTGATATTCGGTTAACCTTGAATAGTGATTATCGACAAGTAACCAACGCTTGGTCTTACTTTTACTGACTGTATAACTTTGTTAGCTCAAAACATATAAACCATAGTTCATCTCTATTTATGGAGATTTGGTATGTGTACAACATATATAATGAATTGTATGTAAAATGTGATCATTTTGAAATGTCAGTCCCATACATACCTATATCACCTTAAGTGGAGGTACCGATGTCACCCAATCCAGTGGACAAGGTTTCACCGACAGCATTACTTGATTCTGCATTCTCATTAGATGCCTTTCTCCACATACTGTTCCTTATCTTCATGATGTCTAAAATATTATTTCCACTCTCAAATACATGGTTTTCCTTTGGTGCTCAGTCTCTGCAGTCCTTTCTTAATTGACTGACTTTATGGCAATGCATACATGCCATTCTAGTGCTTGTCTAGCTTCTTGATTGTCCAACCCATCTTTTCCTATTACAATTCATTGCAGTGTGACCATATCTACCACAAGAAACATAGTTAGCCCATGTTTTATAATCCCAAACATAGGAGTTACCTTGTTTCTTCAGTTGATAAGGCTTGCATTGTGTTTTTTGCTTAAGAGTCCATACTTGTTTCATCTTAGCCTTACACTCTCATGTAGTGTGTCCATGTTTATTACAAGTATATCATATTTTCTCCATAGTAGTATTGTTAGCAATATCATTCTATTTAGCTCTACACTCATAAGCTTTGTGACCATACTTACCACAATAATAACAATATCCATTGAATTTAGGAGTGACAGGAGGTTTACCTTGTGCTTTTCTTCTACACACATTAGATGTATGTCCCAGTTTTCCATAGTGATAACATGTCAACACTTTAGGTCTTTGATTTTGATTGTTGTTGACTTGTTCAGCTTGTTATGATGATTCTCCTTCACCGGTATAGCCTATCCCAGCTCTACTCCCAAATCTTCTTTGATGAACCAGAAAATTATCAATCTTCTTAGAACTATCCTCAGCCAATTTCTTCATTTCATTGTGTTGCTGTTGAGTTTTCACTTCATTTCTTAGTTTCTCATTCTCCTCTCCGAGTCTTGCAACTTCTTCAAGATTTCTTAACAATTATCCATTTACTCAGTTGACCTCTTGATTCACAGTCATCATCTGATTAGATACTTGAAAATGATGATTGGTGAGTCTTTGTATTTCACTTTCTTTTTCTTGAAATTTTTCAGTCATTTGTCTTCAGTCATCAATAGCTAGATTCCTTTCTTGCTTAGCTTGTCTAGCATTGTTCATTGTCTCTACCATTCTCACCATCTAAAATTCTTGACCGATTTGCAGTGCTTACACTTGTTCAGTTAAATGTTGATTCTTTTCAGATAAATCAAAGATTATACTTTTAGATCCATCAGAAATAATTCTAGAACTAGATCCAATATGATCAAATATATCATCAATTTCTTCTTCATGGTAACCAATCTCATTTTATAGAATAGCTAGGTTCTTCCTTTCAACCAGTAATTTCTTCAGTCATTCCTTGGCTTGCTTGTACTATTCAATAAACATCTACATCTGAATCTTCTGATTCTTAATAGTCTTTTCTAGCTTATACCTCTCCATGTCTTATATCTTTACCCTTGAGTGGTTAAATTGTCCAATAAGAGAACTGTGCTCTGATACCAATTGTTGTAATTAGGAGAGATAGGGTACGGAGAGGGGAGGGGTGAATCAGTGCCCACAAAAACTTTAACACATTACCTTTCTGATCTACAACAGAAAATAGTGATAAACTTCCAAAATAAATTGTATCTAATACATGTATCATTTATCCATTCAACTTGTAAAAGTAAATAACATGAAATCAACAACATAACAGTCCCATAACACAAGTATTTTGGTAATGCAGAAACCCTTGTTAGAAGGTAAAAACTACGGTGGGGATGACACCCACAAATTCTTCACTACTGCAGATAGAAAAGGTTTTCCTATTAGGGATACAAGTTTTGATCACTTCTAGTGATCTTACCCTATTAGGAGTAACATGTTAGATCAGCTAGATCTACCTAGTTATAGGATTTTAGCAACACTACTTGAGTGTGCACTCGGTTAAGAGATTTACAATAAGACTGTCAACTCTACTTTGTTAAGAGATTTAACCAAAACTCTATTAAAATTGTTAGAAAGCAATAGGTAACTATCTGCTAATGACAACTTGATTGTCTAATATAGATCAATAAAGTACTGATAAAATATCACCTTTACTATGATGAATCTCTGCTCTAAACTACTCAGTTAGCCTTCTCTGATTCTGCTTAATCTGATATCCTCTAAATAATGATCTGCTTTGTCAACTAATAATCTTGAAGGTTGGCAAGTACTTCAAGTGTTTCTTTTCTCATACATCATTTTATATCAAAATGATGTAACATACAAAATATATATCATACAACATTATGCTGCTTAAAAAAATTACGTTTACAAATCTTATCCAAAACCCTAAGATCTACGGTGTACAAAAATAACCTAGATCATACTATTACATAGAATCTTCATCATATCTCAACAATAAATTGTTCTCGGTCTTGGTAAAACATTTTCTAATCTGTTGTAACTATTTGCATAGAAGAATGTGCCATTCCTGATTACTATGGCGTTACTTGTGATCCTTGGTAAACACTGTATAAACTGCTCGGTGTTTATTTTGATGCTTGGTGTTTACTATCGCTCGGTATCAGTGTCTACTAATGCTTGGTAAACTGACTAATGCTCAATGTATACACTATAACTGACTATCCTATTTTGCTTATAGTTACCGACTAGCTTCATATATGTAACCGATCGATATCTTTGATAACCTTTGATACTAATGACAACCTTTAATGCTCAATAAAGATACCAATATATATATATATATATACATATATACATATATACATACATACATATATATATATATATACATACATACATACATACATACATACATACATACATACATACATACAGACATATATATATATATATATATATATATATATATCTTTTGGTGCAATGACAACCACTACTTGTAACAAAAAATTAGGCCAAAACACAAAATAAAGGAAACACACAAATAAATAATTAGATATACACACTCAAACAAAAAGAAAGGAAATAAAAAGGAAAATTATATATATATATATATATATATATATATATATGTTGTTATTTATGTATATATATATAGGTTATTATTTATTTTATTTCTTTTCTTTTTGTTTGAGTGTGTATATCTAATTATTTATTTACTTATTTATTTGTGTGTTTCCTTTATTTTGTGTTTTGGCCAAATATTTTGTATTTTTAATTGCTTCCATTTTTTGTTGTTTCTTATTTTCTTTTACTTATTTCATTCTATTTGTGTCCGTATTTTTTAGTAGGTTTTTGCTCCCCTACCTTGGGGCTTTTAATTATTTATTTTCTCTTACTCTCTTTTGATGCCTTATTTTTTGTATTTTCATTTTTCTTCTCTGCATAGTTTTCTGTGCCATTTTCTCTTCTTATATCTCTTGAGATAGGCTTGGTCTACATCTTTTGATTTTACAATTCTTGCACTCTCTCTTCCCGATGATGGATCACAAAGTATGATCTGAAATGTTGATGCTAAAAACACACACACAATCAAATCCAGAAATGCACATGCATTCAAAATAACATAAGATATTTGAAATAGAACACTACAAAAATGTTACTTGATAAAATCCTAAGCAGGCAATTAACATGAAATCAATGATGATTTTTCTAAGGTTGTCATTTCTGGCAAATAAGATAAAGTAATGGAAGACTTATTGACATAAGATACTATTAGAAGGTGATATTGACATAAAGAGAGTATTATCGATATAAAGGAAGAGTTATCAGAAAGCATTAGCAGTGGAAAGAAATTTTTTTTTTATAAATGAGGATGACACCAAATTAGAAATATGGTTTATGGAAAATCAAGAAACCCTAATTAGGCCAAGAAACTATAAGAAGAGATCAAAGACAAAGAGAAAGATATGTGATATGATGTGATGATGGTGAAAGAGAGAAAAATCGGAGATATAGTTCAGAGGATGTGAAGACAAGTGTATGGATTAGAGCTCATAACAAAGGAAGAGAAAACCGATATATGAAAAGATTTTGGAGAAAACATCTATAGGTCAAATTTCTTGTTGAT
Organism: Chamaecyparis obtusa; assembly: GCA_027943335.1. Taxonomy (NCBI): domain Eukaryota; kingdom Viridiplantae; phylum Streptophyta; class Pinopsida; order Cupressales; family Cupressaceae; genus Chamaecyparis; species Chamaecyparis obtusa. Next base: position 9,480 of record BSBK01006000.1, read on the forward strand.
TTATTCCTAACAAGTTTAGCAACAAGATTGTGAAATCCCTTAATCGGGTAGTCTCTAACCGGACTTAGAAGTTTTATTTGAGAACTTATTGTAAATCCTTTAATTGGGTGAACACTATATAAGTGGGATAAAATATCTTAACAGAGTAGTCTTTAACTATACTTTCAATAGTCCTAATAGGGTATTAGACACTCCTAATAGGTTGAAGTCATTTAGAAGATGACATTTATGTAATCTCTTAACCGAGCACCTTATTATTGCAGTGATAAGTTGTGGGTATCATCTCAACCACAATTTTTTCCTCTGACCAAGGGTTTTCTACGACACCAAAATATTGTGTTAAGTGTTTCAATGTTTATGATTTGTATATTTGATTTACATGTTATCAGTTAGCGGTTAAACATTACTGAAGCTACTGGTAAAAGACAAGACAATTGTCAGTATAAGTAATTTAATGGTTATCAGTTTATGTTTAGAAAGTTGAATAAGTGTAAAATCTTTGTGGTACTAATTAAACCTCCCTATTAGTACATTACCTAATACTTTCCAACAATTGGTATCGAAGCATTGGTTCTCTAGAGGAAATTTTAACAACTTAAGAGTAGATTTGGAATAATGGAAAGTTATAGGTATCAAAGAGAATTGGAGGAATCTCTAGAATGTGCTACTAAATAGATCCAAGATTCAAAAAATAAGCTAAGAACATCATTTGAAAAAATAAATTAATTGACAAAAATACTATAGATGAGCTTTGATGATCTAGACAAATGATTGGAAGATAATACCAATTATGAGGAAGTTGTTGCAACCATACAAGACCTATCAGAAAAGAACAATGAATTACTTGAGAAAAATAGTCAAATGAAAAAGGAACATGAAAATCAAGCCTTGAGAATGACAGAAGTACTAGAAAGAATGAGGGCTACTGAAAGTGCCAAAGAGATTCTAGAATCTGAGAAGAGAAATTCTGAAGAAATAATTAGAAAAAAAGACTTACTCCTGCAAGTGCAACTCGTAGAAGTCCAAGCAAGAAATGACATGATAAGAGATATCAATGAAAAAATTGAACAATTGCAAAAAGATAATTAGAAATAGAAAGAAGAAAATGAAGAACTGGGAAACATCCTAAAAGTTGAAAAAGAATATAATGATAGATTCACAAAAATTGAACAAAACATGCTGAAAAATGATGAACAACTAAAAAATCAAAGAAAACCCGGTGACACTACTAGAATGGGACAAATAAATGAAATTTGCATTAATGATTATTGGCTACAAGATATATCAAGAAAATCAACTAGATAATATACTAGGAGGAGCACTACAAGTTGCATATGAAATTATTATAGAAGGAAATAGATATGACTTAGTAGAAATGATATAAAATCAACTAATGGTGAATTTAAGAAAGATCAGGAAATAAGGATGAAAGTTTGGAGAACTATTGGTATGTATATTTTTCTATATAAAAAACTATTTTCCTAGTATCAGTAAAGTAAATTGTGCTAAGAATAGTCCCAAGAGATAACTAAAAGGGGGGGGGTGAATCAATTATCTACAAGATTCAATTCTTTATCCAATTAAGTGTACTTAAACATAAAACATAAACACAATGAAAGAACACATGAACAAAAAACCAATATTTTGGTTACGGGGAAACCCAAATAGGTAAAAACCCTTGTGGGACTTGATACCCACTAATATTCTGTACTAGTGTATAATGATCCTTGTTAAAAGATCCTTTACCCTATTAGGAGTAGCTTTACAATATATTAAGTATAGTAGACTTGGTCAAGGGTCAGACCCTGTTAAGAGTCTTTTACAATTGTCCCTATTAGGGGAGAGGACACACTATCTGAGAGCTCAATGCTCAAATGGGTGAAGGCTACAACCTTCTGAATAACATATACACACTATATCTGGATCTTGGTGAACTGCACTTTGACCTGCTGTCTAGATTAGTTCCAATGAATAACACAAGTACTTTACTTGGTCACATAGACCTTCTTCTGATGGCTCAACATTTCACACACTCTGCTCTACTCTTCTTAATCAACTATGAACCACACTCCAGCAATCACAAATGACTGCCTATAAATATCTTTCCTCCAAATGATATAATCAAGTTAGCCTATTAGAACCACCTTGAAATCATATTAGAGAAACCATAAAAAACTCTTATAAACATTCTGTCATCCCTACTATGCACGCAAATCATTCTGGGACTTGTCTAATAAGATAATTGTAGACGCACGATACACACTGTTGGCTCTACCAAAACAACTGGAACTTTCTCTATAATTTGAATTAACTTATGTTCTCTTAAAAAAACATCAATAACAATTCTCCAAGCTTAAATCCAAGGACGCATACCCTAAAGATAGGTGCAACTCAAGAACTAATAAAATCTCTATCAACTCTTTTGAACAAACACAGGAAACTGTTGATGGCAAATAGCGACTGCATAACTTCACTTCTACTCATCACCAGACTATGTATCCATAACTAAAACATCACTAAAATGTCCTCAACATATATCCAAGTGTGAAAGGCTCCATGATAACTGTATGAAAAACCATACACAGAACACTGTCTGTTACTCTATCAGGAACACTGCTGAAACCAGCTGCTATATAATTGTCTGTACTAAAAGTTAACCTCTATGCCCATAATATCATGCTGATATCATGTCCATGCTACATATACTAAAATCTTACTACAGAAGACTTCCACACATGCTACTTTCCATATGTTGTCATCAATGACAAACATACAGTCTGTACTGACCTACTGGCAAATCTCCAACAATCTCCCCCTTTGGCATTGATGGCAACATGTGGAATGAAAAACCACCACCAACCCAAATGAACATTTCTTTTATAACATTCTCCATTTCCTCAATTGTACTACTATCATAACTGAATGCTACTCCCCCTTAGTATATTACTCCTCTTTTTACTTCTTTTTTTCATGACTCTATATATACTCCCCCTTTGACATCAATGGAAAAGGGCTCCATTCATTTTAAGCACCGATACTACTCTTGAGGTAGAGTAGTCAACCTTCCACTATTCCCTGAGGACTGATGCCTTTCTATCTTTCTTCTAAGTAGAATCAGGGAAGGGAATGACTCCCAACTTCTCCCTAAGATACTCAAAAGTATCCTTAGGCAAGGGCTTTGTGAATATATCTACCAACTAATCTTTAGTACTCACATAGTCCAACTTGACTTCTTTCTCTACCACTTTCTCTCTTAGGAAGTGATACTTGATCTCAATGTGCTTTGTCTTTGCATGCATCACAGGGTTCTTTGACATATTGATAGTGCTAGTGTTATCACAATGAATAACAATAGGATAATCAATCCGAATTCCAAAATCTTTTATCATCTACTTGATCCAAACTATTGTAGAACAATTCAAGGCTTTTGCAATATACTCAGCTTCTGCTGCTGACTGAGAAATACAATTTTATTTCTTGCTTGTCCAAGTGACAAGTCTATCACCAAGAAACACTGCTCCACCTAATGTACTTTTTTAGTGTACACATGAAGCTCAACATTTTCTGAATTAGGATACCATGGACCATAATCTATAGTGCCCTGCAAGTATGTGAATATTCTTTTTACTACCATGAGGTGACTTTGTTTAGGCTCTATTGCAAATCTTCCAACTATTCCAACTACATTGGAAATATCAAGTCTAGTCTGAGTAAGATATATGAGTTTACCAATCATAGACTTATACAATGTTATATCTACTACTGGTGAGTCATCTTCTTTTGTAAGCTTGCATCTAGTGATCATAGGGGTTCCTACTAGCTTGCAATCATTCATATTGAATTTATTCAGTATCTCTTTCACATACATAGACTGATTAATAAAAATTCCTTTTTCTATCTACTGTACATTTAGTCCCAAAAAGTACTTGATAGGACCAATCATACTCATCTCAAATTCATTTTGCATTTCTTTGGCAAATTGAGCACTGAGTTTGTCATTACCTCCAAAGATAATGTCATCAAAAAATATAGCTACAAGTAGTAAACCTTTAGATGTCTCTCTAATGAATAGATTACAATTTGCTACTCCTTTCTTGAATCCAATCTTTGTTAAGTATCCATCTAGTATCTCATACCATGCTCTAGGGCCTTGCTTGAGTCCATAGAAGGCCTTCTTCAATATTCATACCATATTAGGTCAATCTAATAAGGTGAATCCTTCTGGTTGGTCAATGTATACTTCTTCTTTCAAGTCTCCATTTAGAAATGTTGACTTGACATCCATCTGATAAACTTTGAAGTTTTTGGCTGTAGCATAGGCTAGAAACAAATTAATAGCTTCTAATCTACTCACAGGTGCAAATGTGTCTGAATATTCAATGCCTTCTCTTTGTGCATATCCCTTACGTACTAATCTTGCTTTATTTCTTACTACTGTGCCATCTTCATTCATCTTATTTTTGAATATCCACTTTGTTCCAATCACATTCTTATCACTACGTCTTGGGACCAGTTCCCAAGTGTCATTCTTAATAATTTGATCAAGTTCTTCTTTCATAGCATCATGCCAATCTGAATCATTACAAGCATCTTCAACACTTAAAGGTTCAATCTGAGATAGTAAACATACTACTTCACTGCTAGCTGAGTTCTTTGCCTGTGATCTTGTTAAGAGTTTGCCGCTCTGATCTCCAATGATGTCTACCTTGGACTGATTTCTTGATGTAAACTTTGGAACTTTAGGTGATGTTGACTCATCAACCTTAGGAGTATTTTCTTCACTTGTCTCAGGGTCATTAAATAACACATCAATACTGTTAAACATTTCTTCAATAACTGTCTCAGTAGTGGAGGGTCTAGGTTCTTCTTCAATCATGGGTGAGTAATCATGATATCTTTCTTGAATCATAAACTTTTCATCAATCTTTACATGAGCACTTTCAATGATCTTTTTCAATGTTAAATTGAAACATCTATAAGCTTTACTTTTAGTAGAGTAACCAAAAAAAATACCTTCATCACTTCTTGCATCAAACTTGCCTACTACTTCTTCCCTCTTGATGTAGCACTTGCTTCCGAAGATTCTGAAGTATTTTACTATGGGAACATTACCAAACCATAGCTCATATGGTGTTTTGTAAGTGCATAGCCTCAATTGAATTCTATTGATGGTATAGACTACTGTATTGACCACATCTCTCCAATAGGTGTGTGCAACTTTACCTTCTATCATAATGGTGCACGCTATATCAAGAATGATCCTATTCCTTCTCTCTACAATTCCATTCTACTGAGGGGTTCTAGGTTCACTTAACTATCTCTTTATGCCATGTTCTTAGCAGTACTCATAGAATCTGTCAGAGGTGAATTATCCTCCTCTATCTGATCTCAAACATTTTATCTTTAGTCCAGATTCATTCTCAACCTTAGCTTTGAATATTTTGAACTTCTCAAGAGCTTCTGACTTGTCTTTCAAGAAAATGACCCACATTATTCTAGTATAATCATCAAAAAACAAAATGAAATACCTTTCACCATAGTATGATCTTGTTTGAGTTGGACCAAATAGGTCTGTATGAATCAGATCCAACTTGTTCTCTGCTGAATTCTGCTTTCTCCTGAATGAATTTCTCACATGCTTCCCCACCACACATTCCCTACATATAGTATCAAATGGATTTGCTATGCTAGGTAGATCTCTTACTACCTTAACATTATTTATCTTTACTATATTATCAAAATTGATATGACATAGTATTTTATGCCACAACCAACTGTCATCAACTTTAGCAACAAAACAAATTGCTTCTGAATTGATTTGAAATACATTACCTCTTGTCTTTGAGTCTGATGCAATCATAACACCATCTTTGTTGTTAATGATGCATTTGTCATCTTTGAACTCCAACTGATAGCCTTTTCCAATTAACTGTCTAACACTGAGAAGGTTATGTTTCAAACCATCAACATAAAGAACATCATCAGTATTGTTCTTTCCATCCAAAGTGATGGCTCCTCTACCAACTATAGCTTTAGGATCGTTGTCTCCAAATTTGACCATACCTCCATTGTACTTGTCCAAATGAACAAACCTACCTTTATCACCTATCATATGATGTGAACAACCACTATCTATAATCCAGTCTGTCCTTATGTCAGCTTGTGAAATCAATGCAAGCTCTTGATTCTCTTTCTTATCTTCATGAGCTGTCTTGTTATTCATTTTGTCTATCATAGAAATGAATCTAATTTATTCTTTATCTAAAACTCCATCTCTAGAATAGTAGCATTCCTTAGAATACTTAGGCTTGTAATACTTTTTGAACTTTCTAGCTCTTGTGGGACACTTAGATGCAAAGTCACCAATCTTATTACATGAAAAGCACTTAAATGGTAATCGACCTTCATATTTTCCTTTTCCTTTCTTTTCTCTTTTGGAAATCATAGCAATAAAATCATCTAATGTTTTCTCTTCATCATCATCATCAAAATTACCAAAAGTGTTTGTATATTTCTTACTATGAACTCTTGCTTTGAAGGCTATCTCACTCTTTGGTTCTGTTTTCAATCTTGAAATCTCAAAAGATAAGATTTTGCTGATTAATGTGTCTCTTTTGAAATTATATTTAAGATGCATGGTCTCATCAAGGATGTTGATCTTGCTTTCATATTTTAGAGTAAGAGTAGTCATTAACTTGTCCATAATGTCCTCCTCTGAAATCTCTCCACCATTGTTCCTGATTCTAGCAACTGCTTCATTGATCCTTTGATTGTAAGCTCTAATGTTTTCTTCAGGTAGCATCTCTAATGCATTGTACCTTTTCTTCCATGTCTTTTTGTGCACATCCTTTTCTTGTTTGTCTCCTTCAACTATGTCTTCTAGGTGTTTCCATATTTTATGGGCTGTATCTATCTTTTTTACTTCTGAAAATTCCCCATCAGATAGGGTGCTAATAAGGGCTTTTTTAGCAATAGCATTCTGATGAAACAATTCCTTTTGTGCATTAGTAGCATCATATTTTGCAAGGTCTTCTAAAGTAGGAATCTTGGCTGCTTTGATAGTTACATTAAAAACTTCAAAAGCAATGCACTGCAAATGAGTCTCCATCTTGTTCTTCCAATCAAGATAATTTTCTCCATCGAACTTAGGACTTTCTTTCCTAAAGTATGCCATCTGATCAACCTCAAGCTGTTAAAATTTCTCTCTGAGGCACTTGGCTTTGATACCAATTTTTAGGAATAGTCCCAAGAGATAACTAAGAGGGGGGTGGGGGGTGAATCAGTTATCTACAAGATTCAATTCTTTATCCAATTAAGTGTACTTAAACATAAAGCATAAACACAATGAAACAACACATGAACACAAAACCAATGTTTTGGTTACGTGGAAACCCAAATAGGTAAAAACCCTGGTGGGACTTGATACCCACTAATATTCTATACTAGTGTATAATGATCCTTGTTAAAAGATCCTTTACACTGTTAGGAGTAGATTTACAATATATTAAGTATAGTAGACTTGGTCAAGGGTCGGACCTTGTTAGGAGTCTTTTACAATTGTCCTTGTTAGGGGAGAAGACACACTATTTGAGAGCTCACTACTCAAATGGGCAAAGGCTACAACCTTCTGAATAATAGATACACACTATATCTGGATCTTGGTGAACTGCACTTTGACCTACTATCTAGATCAGTTCCAATGAATAGTACAAGTACTTTACTTGGTCACATAGACCTTCTTCTGATGGCTTAACACTTCGCACACTCTGCTCTGCTCTACTTAATCAACTATGAATCACACTCCAACAATCACAAATGATTGCCTATAAATATCTTTCCTCCAAATGATATAATCAAATTGGCTTGTTAGAACCACCTTGAAATCATATTAGAGAAACCATAAAAAAATTAATAAACATTTTGTGGGCCCTACTGTGCACGCAACTCATTCTGGGACCTGTCTAATAAGATAATTGTAGATGCATGCTACACACTGTCGGCTCTACCAAAACAACTGGAACTTTCTCTGTAATCTAAATTAACTCATTCGCTCTTAACCAAACATCAATAATACTTCTCCAAGCTTAACCCAAGGGAACATACCCTAAAGATAGGCATAACTCAAGAACCAATAAAATCTCTGTCGGCTCTTTTGAACAAACATAGGAAAATACTGCTGGCAAATAGAGACTTCATAACTTCACTTCTTCTCATTGCCAGACTATGCATCCATAACTAAAACATCACTAACATGTCTTCAACATATATCCAAGTGTGTAAGGCTCCATGATAATTGTATGGACATCCATACATAGAACGCTATCTGTTACTCTATCAGGAACACTACTGATACTAGCTGCTATATAACTATTTGAACTAAAAGTTAACCTCTGTGCCCATGATATCATGCTGATATCATGTTCATGCTACATATATTGAAAGCTTACTACATAAGACTTCCACACATTCTACTTTCCATATGTTGTCATAAATGACAAACATATAGTTAGTACTGGCCTGCTGCAAATCTCCAACACATTAGACATTAGGTGAACTAGCTATACATCAGATTAACAATTTCATTATACAATTGGGAAGCAATTTCAACAAAATAATGTGGAGTTATTTAAAATAATTTCAAGGAAAAATGTATGCTAGATATCAATCGCCAGCTAATATTGCTAAAAAATATAAGAAAGATATATGTTTTTGGTTAGTACAGTCTCTTGTATAATCAAAGAAGTGGGGCCACATATATCTTGGTTACAACCACTTTGATATGAAACAATGGAGAATGAGCTAATAACAAGTATTTAGAACTTTTGAGCGAATGAAAGGATTTGGAAGCTAATCGGTTTGGCAACTATGAAGAAGTATATAAAAGGATGATATTAGATAAGAAGAAATCAAAAGAAGGAAGAAAAAATACAATAAATAGAGAAAAATCAAATATAGTACCTGAGACTTATGCCAAAATCAAGAACAAGATAGCTAAATAGAAACAAGCTACCAGAAAAGTGAACAAGATCTAGAACAACATAAGCTACACAAAGGAGAAATACAATAATTCAATCAAGAATTAAAGGAAGCATAAGAATAGGAAGAAAGAAAAATGAACCTACATTAGAGTTAAAATCATCAAAAGTAAGGATTCCAAGAATGCCTATAGATGTAGAAAATAAAATAAGAAAGTATGGCAATATCAGCAAGGTACATGAATTCAAATAAAGGACATGGTTAGAAGAAGACAAGAAAACTATAGAAGATGCATTAATATTTATTTTTCATAAGTTCTTAAGATTACCACACAACTTAAGACACATTTTTCCTAAGAAGCTACTCAAAAAAATAACATAAGATGAGATGAAGCTGCAGAACAAGAGAGCCAAACTAGAGAAAGAACTCTTTATACTTGCAAGGCCAGAAAAAAATGCCCAAGAGATTGATCAAATCATGAAGAAAGATAAATTTTTTTTCTAAAAAGAATAGGACAAAGAAGATACTGGAAGGATTACATAATGAAGTTGAATTGGAAGGACTGAAAATGTGGAAATTTTTTTTTAATGCTGAATTACCAAAAGTGTAAGAATCATAAATTGGTCAAAAGTTAGAACAAGAAGAGAAGATAGATTTGACAAGCGAAGATAACCCAATAAGGTTTGAAGAAGGATATGAGAGTCAACCAATTGAAATAAAAGATGAATCAAATGACACAAGTAATGAGGAAGTTGAACAAATTTAGGAACAAAAAATGCCAGAAGTTACAATTGCATATACTAAAATAGTATAGGAGACACATGCTACTGATATGGTACCTACTATTAGTGAGATATGAGAAGAAGAAATAATTGAGGAACAAATAATAAATTTGGAAAAGGATAAGTAAAAAAAAATTGGGGAAGTACAAATTTTAAGGACACTACAAAATATGACAATGATAACAACAAACCTAAAGAGGAAAAAAAAAAAAGAATTTGAAGAAGAAGAAGAAGAAGACTTATATGAAAGACCTGAATTTGTAATATTGAAGAGAGATCCTAAAAAGATGCACTATGAGGAATAGACATTATATGAAGATAAAATCAAAGAGAGGACAATTGTCGAAAGAAAGATGAAGGATAAATAAAGGGAAAAGATTATGAAGAAAACAATCAAAACATTTTCAAGCTTACTATAAAAAATTTCAGTTGATACAAGAGAATCCACTTTAGAACAAATAAAAAATTATGTGAATATGATAAGAGATGATCACACAGTAAAAGTAGACCTAGAATAAAAAATGAAACAAAATCTATATACCGACAGAAGAGAAGATAAGCTAGCAGAAGCAATAGGAACACTATCAGAGAAATTTGAAATTTTGATGGAATTGTTGACTAAAGCAACAAAAATATACAAGAAATTACATGAAAAAGGTAAAACTGTAAATCAAGAATCATGCTTAATAGCTATCAATATGGATTTAATGCAAAAATAAATATAAGCAACGATTGATTTACTGGGTTCAGCAGAAAAGAAGGATGATGAAGACAATATTGACAGAATAATAAGAGTCAAAGGAAATATTGCTACCATAAATAATTTCAAGAAGCAATGGAGCACAATATTGAAATTATCAAGAACTAACACATAACTATTTTAGTAGAAGCAGAATCTAGTTGACAACCAAAGGAAATAGTTTTATTTTTGCCTTTGGCATTGCTGTCAAACGGGGAGAGAATATCAAAAGGGGAGATAGAATGTTAAGCATGCTGAAAAGAAAGAGAAAAACTATAAAGACATGTTAGGGAGAGAAATATCTAAGGGGGAGAGAAATTAGAATAAAAAAGAATTAATAGAAAGGTTTTTGCATCAATGCTAAAGGGGGAGATTGTTACTTGAAAAAATCCTCAATAGACAATTAATAGGAAATCAATGATTATTTTTTTAAGGTTATCATTGTTGGAAAATAGAAATAAAGTAAGGAAAGAATTATCGACATAAGCTACTATTGGAAAGTGATATCGACATAAAGATGGTATTATCGACATAAAGGATGAGTTATTAGAAAGCGTTATTGGTGGAAAGAAAAGAAAATTTTACAAACAAGGACAACATCAAATAGAAAAATGGTTTATGGAAGATCGAGAAACCTTAATTAGGTCAAGAAATTATAAGAAGAGATATAAGAAAAAGGGAAAGATATGTGATATGATGTGATGATGGTGAAAGAGAAAGCAACCAGAGATACGGTTCAGAGGATACAAAGAGAAGTGTAAGGATTAGAGATCAGAATAGAGGAAGAGTGAAATGAGATTTGACAAGATTTTGGAGAAAGCATCTACATGAAAAATTTCTTGTTGATTTATTCCTAACAAGTTTAGCGACAAGATTGTGAAATCCCTTAATAGGGTAGTCTCTATCTGGACTTAGAAGCTCTATTTCAGAACTTATTGTAAATCCTTTAACTAGGTGAACACTATTTAAGTGAGATAAAATATCTTAACATAGTAGTCTTTAACTAGATTTTCAATACTCCTAATAGGGTATTAGACACTCCTAATAGGGTGAAGTAATTCAAAAGATGAAATTTATGTAAGCTCTTAACCATGAATCTTATTATTGCAATGATAAGTTGTGGGTATCATCCCCACCATATTTTTTCCCTCTGAATTGTTAGATTGCAACTAATGAACTACTTGGAGATCATAATGGAGAATGTGAAGATTGTCACTGAGCTACTAAAGTATATGTGAGACATTAAATCACTTGTTACATTGTCATTTATGTCAACTAGTTTTGGCTGTACTTATCATGATAGTTGCAAACATCTGAAGAAGGCAATGTTGGTGAAGGAATGATATATTAACATGAGGATGAGATGTATGAGTAAGATATGAATATGGTATTCATTGGATAAATTATTGATGAGTCTATGATAGCATAATAGTGATTTGATTATATTACATGATTCTGTTAAGTATTGAAGATAAAAAATGTATAAGTTAATGTGGTCAATATATGAAGAACTTAGTATACACTGAGTAGACATAGTGTACACCGAGCAGGTGTAGTGTATACTGAGTGCGATATTAACCGAGTAGGAAGTCACTGACACATCACAATATTAATTAAGTAGAAGAAATAATGTGGAACATGTGATTGCTGACTTAAGATGATGAGCTAGATGAATCTGCAATAATCTGTGGATAAAGAAAAAGTTTTTTGTGAAGATCTATGATTGAAAAAATTCAAGGAAGATTGGATGATGAATATTGAAATGTATTTAAGGCACAAGTTTTGAGGGAGGTTAAAGAGGAAAAATAAATGATGGAGGGTAAGAGGCAAAATCTATGGCCAAGAAGAAAATGGTTTAGCATGTCTATATAAGGAGATAAGAGATTCAAAAAGAATATATGCATGAGGAGAATATTGTATTAATGCAAAGCTAGTCAGACATGTTGAAGAAAGAACCAATCAATTCTGCTGACTACACTGAGCATCATAAGAAGATAACCAGGTAGAATAAAGTTGGAGGATAAAATGAAATTAAAGAGATTATGATGGCTAGAGGTATATTGAGCTTAGTATAGATATGAATATCTGCAAAGGAAGTTGCATTTGAATTAGTTTATTTACTATTGCATTCTATCCATTGCTACAGACACAATCTATTAACCGAGTGAGACTGAATAGTCTTTATTTATTTCTTAATAACATTCAATGAATGTTGTTTGTTTTCTTGTTGACCTGATGGGAATATTCTTAATTTTCTAAGGTTTTTGTCCAATTGATGGGTTAATCCTCTGGTCTGTAAAGTTTTCTAGGCCCAAGTGTCAGGAGTTCTTCAAAATTTTGTCATAATCCATTTCAAAAATCTTTACTCGAGGTCCTGTCCTTGAAAAATGTTGAATTCATGCAAAAATCCTCATGTTTGGCCTCTTATTTTTCTTTTATTGTTACCTTTTTAAGTCACTTGAGTGGATTAAGTTGTGCACGTGCTTAAATTTTGTGTTCACTGAATCAGAAAAGGTCATAGTGTGTCTCATGTATTATTCGGTGATTCAGTGAACAAGTCAATCCTATGTAAAGCACCAGTTTAGTTGCGTGGTCTCTAAGTATCCCAGTTAACACCTCAGTTATTCAGCGAGCTCGAGAATGTGTTAAAAGTGTTAAGTGTCATCTTTGTTCACGTAGTCTCCAAGTATCCAGTGGCTATCAGAAAACATCTGGTGATTCAACGAATGCATTATCTCCAATTCGCGTATTCCTTGGCAGTTCTTTGCAAATGTTTCAGTGACTTGGCGACAACGGTTATCGCTCATTCTCTGAATCTAGCGGTTAAAGGAAAAGTAACTGAGCGACTTGGCAAATACCGTAGATCATTGTCAGGATCGATGGTAGTGGTTTAATCTTAGGTATTGTTGGGTTCTACATGTTTCATTTCGTGAATAAGTGAATGTATGAAGACTTCAAAGTTTGGTGGCCCCGACAGTTTGATATGAAGAATTTTGTGGAATGGATGTTTTAAAGTGTTCGCTTGTTCTCAGAATAAGTTAGTCAGAAGCTAAATGATTTAGCGATTCAGTGAGTCATGTGGTCGCGGGTTCTCTAAAAGGAAAAGGTAAAGGGTGTAATCATTTGGTGAATGCGCGAATAAATGGATTGGCTAATTTTTTGAGTTTTCAGTCGCTTAATCGTGGATTGAGATATTCAGTGTTTAATATAATCTAGCGATTCAACACACCCTTTGTTCACTAAATCTCATAATCAAATGACCAATGATCAAATGTTTCAATGAACTAGCGATGGCTGTAGATCATCAACAAGATCAACGGTTCATTCAGAATCTTAGAGTTAAAGGTGATGGTTAAGAAAGATTCAGCGATTTAGAGATTAAAGGTTTCACCAATTCTCCAAGTATTTTAGTGGTTAGGTGATCCATTTAGCGAATGTGCGAACCCTTTGTTCATTGAATCTCCAAAAGATTTAATAGTTAGCCACAACATTAAGACAATGTGAGATGGTTTTGTTCACTGGTTCGCTGAATAATAACTGCAGTCAAGTGCTCGAAGGGTGTTGCTGTGTTCGCTAATTCATGAAAAGTATCATGAGTTAAGGGTTGCATTTTGAGAACCCGTGAAGGCTTTGGTTGCTAGTTCTCTGAATATATGCTAGGGTTAGCATTGCATTCAGTGATCATGAGAAGCTTTGAGTCGCGGATTCGCTAAATGGGCCCAGTTGGAAAAGGTAATAAAAAAGGGGAAAGGGACCATTGCCTGCGTGGCTAAAGTACAACATCAAGTTGGAAAGTGAACTAATGAGCCATCCAATTAGTTTCAAAGGAAGATTGTATGACATAAACAGGTTTAAAGCACATGATCTTAATCATTTGCCTCTTTGCCTTGTTTTTGAATTTTTTAAATCTATCTGTCAACATCTGTACATTGGCTAGCTCCATTTTAAAAATTGGTGACATGCAAAATTGAATGCGGGAGCAGTTAAGGAGATTCACAATGATTGTGGTAGTTGTACAAGCTTGTCTGTGTTGATAAATAAGTTAATCCTCATTGTTTCCTATGTCCAAAATCATTCGAAGAGAATTATGTCATTCTAAAGTGATTTTCGAAGGCCAAGTGAATCCATTTTGCAGAGATTGAAGGTAATTCTGAAGCTAGGATGAGTCAACCTGAGAGAAGCATAGCATCTTCCAGCAGTGAAGCAAAGGCTAAAAGTGGTGAATATAAGGGCAAGCCTAATTATTCAGATGAGTTTTTGAAGTTGCTACCTGGTTCCAATCAAAACAAAAGAGCTCCTGATGATGTTTTTGAAGATGTTCTAGGGTTTGTAGAGATCCTATCACACCAAACACAACAGGTTATACTATCTTCAATTTCTTTTATAAAAATAGAGATAGTCATATACCTATATGTAATAGTTGGGCTTTGGGGTTAGGGAAATTAGTAGTGCCTGATGTATTCCTAGATGCGGATTTAATTGTTGCTCTAGCTAGGTGCTACAACCCTATTTCTAAGACTATTAGGAAAGAGGACCAGTAAGCTTTGGTTACTCTTGATAGGGGTTCATTCATGAAGGCTTTTAATGTTTATACATCCACGTCTACTGAAATTGATTTGAGCAAAGGAAAGGAGAGGTATAAGAAGAATATAGGGATAGTGAAGGACCAAATAATGAAGCATATCCCAAAATAGGATAAGTATATAGCTCCCCTCCCTACTCACATGAATGCCCCTTACCAATTTAAGTCCCTTTAGCATTACATGAAACAAACTTGTTATGGGTTGTGTAGGGTTTTGGGAATTGATGGAGATGCATAGTTTTCACCAGCTGACCTTTTGATGATTATCCTGGACATCCATAATTCTCTGGTTAACACTGACTATGATTATATCTAGTACATCATTGATAGAATGCATGAGGGTCTGATTTCTGTCAAGGACAGTAAGAGCCCAATTAAGTTCATGCATTATTCTTTGCTAATGCATTTAATTTTGTTCTTCAATGTTAGTAGTTTTGATTCAAACATGCTAAAGCCAAGGTTCAACTTTGAAGGCCAGTATAATCCAGTGCAATTATGGTTGAGGATGTGGAATTCTACTTCCAATGAGGGGAATTTTTGTCTCTTTCAAAATTTCATTGTGTATCCTCTCGTAAGGATGTTAGGGATCAACACTACAAGGATATCCCCAAGGGTCCTCAGGCTCCTACGACCAGTGCAATTTTTAAACAATTGGGAGGGAGATCACAATTGGGGTGATTTTTACTTAGGGGAGAATGCTACAATTTTGAGAGTCTAGAGTTGCCCCCAACCCCCACATCTATTACCAAAGTATGTGCCTCCAAGGGTTGCTTGTTTGGAATTTGAGTGGTAGTTAATGTGGCCAGATAGGGAAATTCTAGCCCCTCACAAGAAGGGTACATTCACACCTAGGCAATTCAAGATAGGTGACTTCCTGGTAGGAAAGATGGCATTTCCTCAGATTACTGCATGGTTAAATTAGTTCAAAATGGCTACTGGTGCTTGTAGGCATGTAGATCCTGAGGGCTTTATCAAAATTACCAGGATGCTGTATATCCCAAACATTGGTGTGAACAGAGAACATGAAGGTTTGGACGAGGAAGATGTAGTCAAAAATATCATCGATGATGATGAGGTCAAGAGGAGATGGAATAGGTACTTTGATTTAATAGACTTGTCAAAACAAGTAAAGGTAGTCCAGCTTCCTTTTGAGGGTTTCTTCCCTGACCTTCCATATTTGAAAAGAATTGATAGGAGGATAGAGATGCATGACACTCTATCAAATCAGTTGGAGAAGTTGATTGACCAGAGTCAACCAAAGAAAACAAAAGAGTATTCATCTTCTGATCAAGAGGAGTTTTCTGATGAATCACAAGAAGGGGACAGCCCACCACAAATGGAAGATGCACAAAGTGTTAGGCCTTTTGAAGACCAACCAGAAATAGGGGATATTCTAGAGCCACCCTTGAAGAGATAGAGGCTTGAGGTGGGAGAGCCTTCAAGGCAGGAAAAATAAAGGAGAACAATTGATAGAGCATTTTCTCTAGTGCCAGGTGACAGGGTTTAGCATCACTAATTGAGAAAGGCAATAAGAGAAGGAAAGAAGGTGGCCTCTGATGAAGCAGATAAGGAACAGTCCTTGTGGTCAGAAAGGGATATCAGAGAGGTCTACCAGGAGGAACTTTTTGAGTGATGACCAGTTTATTAAAACTGATGAATTCAAGAGTTTTCTTGTTTGGAATAAGCAACAAGAAGTGAGGAAACTTCTGCCTGAAGGTATGGAGCCAAGTGAAGAGACTTTGAGAGCATTAAATTCCTATGATCCTAGCCTTGATCCTATAACTGCAGATGGGGCTAGACAATTATTCAAGTCAAGTGGAATGCTATTGACTCCAGGCTAGAATCTGACCTCTGCTTTCATCATAGATCAAATAAGAAAGCAACCGTCGGGCAGCTTGTCATATGAGGTTCACATTGGTGATATGATAAGAGGAAGTGGCTATGACCCTAAATCTCAAGTTGTTGCAATGTGGTCCATGGACCCTAGGACTCAAAAGCCATCCCTATTGAGTATTGAAGATAAAATGGAAGGGAATCAGATTATTTGGATTGTGCAGAATACAACAGACCTTGAAGTTTCTAAGGCAGTGACTCATTGGGCTAACCTGAATGAGGCAAAACCAGTTCAATTATCTGAGAGGTACTCAAAGTTGTTTGAAAGTGCAAACCTGGTAGCCAAGGATAGAGATTTAAAGATGATGAAGATCAAGCAGCTGGAAGATCAATGTGCAAAGATCAGAGTTAAGCTAGAGGAAGCTTCGAAGGTGGTTGTTGTTCCCGCTATGCAGATTGAGGTCCCAATTCAAATTGATGAAGAAGTACTTGAGGGACCTAATGAAGATTCAGATAAGGTAAGGATAGAGGCATCTTTGGACACCATGTCAAAGATTACACAATACAGGTGAGATAAAATAATAGAGAAAATGGATACAGTTTATCAGTTAGTCAGCCAATTACACCAGACAAATAGAAAGATAAATGAATCATTGGCTGCTTTGGAGCCACTTCATAGTGTTTGGTCTAGAAGAAATTTGTTGTTTGATAAACTTGATAGCTTACAAGAGCATAAGCCTGAGATCCCTGGAGTAGTTACAGAAATTTTTGAGAAGATTGGCTTAATCAATGCTATTTCAAATTTTTTTAAAGGTAAGTCTAACTAGGTGAGGGTTAAGTTGTTAATGTTTGATAAACATTATAGCAAGTATTTGCCTGCGGTATGTGATGACAATGGAAACCTGATCAAGTTGGAAGAATGGAAGCTGTAAATGGATCAGTTGGTGATTACACAAGATCTTTTCCTTAATAATGACAATACTCTAGATTTTGAAAGGTGTAATAACATCATTGATAGTTTATTTAAAATTGAAAATGATTGCATATGATTTGTGGCAGAAGCCAAGAATGTAACTGATTCCATGTGGGACAAGCAATTCAGCTTGTTACAAGAATTGCAGACTTACAATTGGCCAGCAGATGATGAAGTAGTGGCTTGGGAGAAGCTAACAGTACAGAAGAAAAAGAGGCCAGTTGTCCAACTTATCGAGGAAGAGGAGGAATAGAGTTGTAGATGGCATTTGATCCGATAAATGAGGGAGAGCAAGCTTCAAAAAAAGGATGATGTAAATTATCTAGATGGTGGTCATCATTCATGCAATGAATTTGGCAACTGCTTTGAAATATCTTTGGACAAAGATGCCACCTGTGGATTTGTTTGAAAAAAGATCTTTGTAATGTGTTGTTACAATCTGTTTGTCAGTTTGTAATCTTGTCTCTAGTATAGGATCTTTTGTAGCCATCCCAAGCTTGTTGCATTCTTTCTAGGATTCCAAGATGGCTATGTTATAAATAGTAAGTCTTTTTTTCATTCAAAAGGAGGTTGAGTAATATACTGTAGAGGCTTAATGCCATTGTTGAAATCTTAGAATATTTTATCAGATTTTGAAGTGTATAAATGCAGTGAGATTTTATTGGAATATAAAAGAATTCCCTTGCATGATTTCAATTGTCTTCTTGTTTGAATTATATGGCTTTTGTGTATTGAATCTATAAGGTAGTTTTGATATACCATTTACAAGGTATCTATGATTTTAATCTCTAGCTCCTTTCAAGGAAAGGGTAATGTCTTTAGGTTAATTTCTGAGAGCTTAGGAATTTAGCAAGGATTTGACGATCAAACATGTTTAAGAGAAGATGAATTGTAAGGCACTTCATCAAGGATTTGTTTGTGTTTCATTTAGAAGATTTCTCTAAGTATATATTTCACTATTTGACTCTATACCCGAAGATAAGGCACTGGTCTATCCTCGATTTGCAGAGATCTCACCCTCAACAATTTTCAAATAATAATTTACTTTCGTGTATATTTTGAGTGATTGAGAGGATAAAGTTTATATCAAGGATATAAACTATTGTTGTGATCCTTTCAAGAAGTAGATCTAAAAGGGGTTAACCTGCCCGAGTTCAAAGCTCGAAAAGAAGAAGGAGTTTATCCTTGTCACACTTGCCATTTTTCTGCAAATAAACATTTGCTTCCATTAATATATCATCATGGAGCATTAAGTCTGAATATAGGTACACCCACCTGGGTCTGTGGAGCCCGAAGTAGAAGAAGGATGTGGTCCTTATCAATTAGCCTTTTCCCTGTGAGAATCCAGAGTTGAGAACCTGAGAGTCAAGTTTGAAAACTGTATTGGTGATTCTACATGAAAAAGAGCTAACAAATTGGTGACTCTGCTGGGGATAACTTTCTGAATAGCATGCAAAAGGTTAGTGTAAATCCTGTCTATTGTTCTTTTGTATACCAGTATAAACTATTTTCATTCCCGCGTAAAAGTGGGTGGTGACTCTAAACTCTATGCTACCAATTGCTAATTGTTGTAAACTTTGCTAATATTGTCATGCTATACCATGAGTCGACCAAAGTAAACTAGGTCTTACTACAAGGATCACCCCGAAGAGAATATGGGTGATGAGCTCCATAGGCCAAGTAGGAAACAATGGTCTAGGAGAGGTCAGT
Source organism: Chamaecyparis obtusa (assembly GCA_027943335.1). Lineage (NCBI taxonomy): Eukaryota > Viridiplantae > Streptophyta > Pinopsida > Cupressales > Cupressaceae > Chamaecyparis > Chamaecyparis obtusa. The sequence goes on from BSBK01006000.1 coordinate 29,075, forward strand.
ATACTACTAATTCCCAAGGCCCTTCTCGAGAAAGATCTTATGTCCCACTCCCTCATGAGTCTTCATCCTCTTCTGATGATCTTGAACATGTCAAGAGGGTTACACCAGGTGTGCATATGCAGAAAGAAGTAATCACAGAGGTCACAGAAGCAAGTTTTTTCCCTTCAAGAGAAATTCTGGAGAAACTAGAAGAAACCTCTGCTACTGAGGCCACCTCCTATGATTCTGAGAATTTGAGAGAAGAGGTGGTTGCTTTGAGAAAAAAGGAGAGTGAACAACTGGCTGAGATTTCAAATAGGTTGAAAGCAAGAGAACAACAAATTTGCGATTTATTCATAGAGAGGCAGGAACTTCTCAAGAGAACCAAGAAAAATGAGACCCAAGTAAGTGATTTAAACCAAGATGTTCAAGGTTTAAATAGGGACTTATTTGGTGACATGGAAGATTTGAGAAAGCAGGCCCAGGATAATAAACCAAAGCAAGGTAAATTTGAGGGAATAGGCCATGTCTTAAGGCAATTGAATCCCTCTGAAATCTAGAGGAATAAGGAGATTATAAATGCTCCCAAAGAAATCCCTGATAAGGGAAAATAGAAATTGGTGGGTATACATATTAATGAGCCCAAGAAAATTGTAGTCCCTCTTAATATACATTCTCACACAAGTATAGACTTGGAGAAGGCTAGAAAAGAAAAGGAAGAATTGGCTATTCAACTGGAGAAACTTGAGTTGGAGGCTACTGCTGATGAAATGAAGAGGAAGATTGCCTTCCTACATGCTAACATAAACACATCCACTAGTACCTCCATCCCTATCACCATAGGAACAACTCCTTTCAGTCAGCCCAATACTTCGCTTCCAAATGCTCAAGCCTTTCACCCTAGACAAACTTTACCTGGACCAGTTCCCAATCAAGATCCCATCATAGCTAGTGGTACAGTGGGAACTATACCCTGTCAAAATGTTGCAACTACCCCTCTGAATCAACCAACTATCCAAAGATGACTAGTTCATTTGGATAGATATAGGCCTTTGTTTTTTGATGGTATTCTTGGCCAACCTAATGCTATCCCCAATGAAATCAGAAAGAAGATCCCATTATTTACTGGGAATAATGTTATCACCTATGAAGAGCATCTGAAGTTTTTTACAGATAAAGTCAATGATTATGAAATTGAACATGAAGATGTCATAATGAAGCTCTTTGTTCAATCATTAATTGAAGATGCCAGGGATTGGTATAGGGGGTTACTTGAGAACAGTATTGCATCTTGGGAAGAATTTGTCAGATGTTTTAAAGAGCAATATGCAGAACATGTGAACTCTAGTTACATGCTCAATGAGTTCAATAATATCAAGAAACATTACAATGAGATCATGTCAGAGTTTAATAGCTGATTCCAAAAGGCTATGTATAAACTGATCCAAGTATTGAGGCTAGATGATGCAGTCTACATGACAACTTATTTCAATTCTATGGTGGTAAGATGTCTTACCTTTTGAGAGATAAGAATCCCCGTACCATTAGAGATGCTTTTAAGTTGGCTATAAATATTGAAAGTAACCGAAAGGCATCTGGCCAAATGTATAAAAGGGATGAAGGTAGATTGTGGAAAGAAACCAGGCCACAACCTGCAAGGCCATCCAAAGAGGAGGATAGAATGGACAAAGGGCCTGGTAATAATAAAGATTTCCTAGCAAGGTTTGATAAAGGTGGTAGAAACTTTCAAGATGTGAAACCTCCTTATCAAAGGTAGGACAAAGCCCCTAATCTAAGAGATATGCCTTACAAAACAAACTGGAAAGATGGGAGGCCTGTTCCTGACAACAATGAACCCCAAAAGGGAAGGGATACACTAGATCCTTTAAAGAAAAATATAGCACATAATGTGAAAAGTACCCCTTGGTGTGTGGCCTGTAGTATGCCTCACTCACCGTTCCAGTGTACTGTTGCTCAGGCTCTGGGAGAAGAGGCCAGTGACTCATATGCAGGAGATTATGAAGGATCTAAAAAGCCTGCTATTAACATGTTTACTACTAAACTAATGGAGGATCTTGAGTCCTCAGATGATGAATTTATTTTCCCTGATGTTGATCATAAGAGGAAGATTTTCTTTGATTATGAACAAAAAATATTTACTCAGTTTGATCATGAAGAGTTTGATAATGATGACTATAAGACTCACATGGTAGAGTCTGGATCAGATGAAAGACAATGGAGAAAGCCCAGTGAAGAAGAAATTAAAAGTTTAACTGTGGCTGCTATTACACAAGCAAAATCCTCATACAATTTGAGGAACAGAAAGGTAGGTAATGATCAGGGAGTCCCTAGATCAGTGTTTGTCAAAAGTAATCCTCAGAATAAAGACTCCCCAAAGCCCAATATTGTGAACAATAAAGATGAAGGGTTTGAAGCTGAAAAGAAAGGGAAACAAGAAGTTATTGCCGACAAGGTGAAAAATAAATTTGGTAAGTCAAAGGATCACCCTAATTTTGGTACTGACTCCCCTACTTTTAATATGAGACATGCTTTGTCCCAAATGAAGGTTTCCATTCCTCTGCTTGAAATGTTGAAAATAGAAGAGCACAAAGTAGCAGCCCTGGCTCTCATAAGTGAGCAGAGAACTACTCCTGTTCTACAAGATGAAGGGAAATCCCTAGACAAGCCAATTGTAATTGATGACATCTCTGATGTATGTGTTGGGACAATTGTGACACAGGAACCCTCTTCTATCAATCCTTTCTATGTCACTTTGCTTGTAAATAATTTTTTGCTAAAAAATTGTATGATTGACTCTGGTGCTGCTACAACTGTAATGCCTTACCAAGTGATGAAGGAGTTAGGGTTACAAGTTGATACATCCAAGGGAAGGTGTTATGCCATGGACAATAGGGCAGTACCTATTGTAGCGAGCCTGATTGGAATTGAGGTGAAAATTGCTGCATTCCCAGAAGCCACATATAAAATGGATGTGGTTGTTGTTGATAGAAAACCTCACTATGACATGTTATTGTCAAGACAATGGGCTGCAGCAGTGGGTGGAAAATTGCAACTGGATTTATCATATGCTACCATCCCAATAAATGGAACTGAGGTAAAGTTGTACAGGGAGCCCCGTTCTTTAGTCATGATTGAAGTGGTTACTCTAGAGGATCTAAATTACTTTGTAGATATTGACATGAGCAATTTTGTGATTGAAGAAATAGTACCTCAGTTAAAAAACATAGACCTAATTGTGGATGAGTTGATTTTGCAGCAAGATGGGCTTTGGCAAATGTTCTTTGATGGTGGGTGCTCTAAGGAAGGATCAGGAGCTGGTGTAGTGTTCATTTCCCCATCAGGTATTACATTTAAATACTCATTCTTGTTAACTTTTGAGTGTACAAATAACACTGCTGAGTATGAAGCTTTGATACTGGGGTTAGATGTGGCCATAAAACATGGTATTAAATCTTTAAAGGTTTATGGTGATTCCCAGTTGATTATAGCCCAAGTGAGATCTCAGTATGCCTCTAAAGATGAGAAGTTGAAATTGTATAAACATGCTGTTTGGGATAGGCTGGAGTTTTTTGATGCTTTCAATCTACTTTGGGTAGAAAGATCCAATAATATTATGGAAAACTTTCTTGCAAATGTTTCCCTTAAGAGTGAAGATATAACCCTCACTGGTGTATCTATGTTAGAAGTCAAATCTAGGCCTGCAGTGCCTGACAATGTATATAATTGGCAAGTTTTTGAGGATGAGTTAGATATCCTTAGGTTCCTTTAAGGCCTTGATCAATATGATGGTCAGAAAATAGATCTCAATGAGATACAACAGTGTGTTGAGGGAAAAGAATACATCATGGGGAAGGAGATAGTGTAGTTGCCATCCAACCACATACCTAAAGGGTTAGTAGAATTGGAAGGAATGTTTAAAATAAATGATGGTTTTTTGTCTCAGAAGTCTAACGCTAAAATGGAGGACTTAGAGGAAATAAACCTGGGTTCAGAAAACTCTCCCCAAATGGTATACATTGGCAAGAAACTGAGTAAAGAGATCAGAGGAAATATGATAAGACTTCTAAAAAAATACAAGCATGTATTTGCTTGGTCCTATGATGATCTCAAAGCCTATAGGCCCGACTTGTTTCAGCATGAAATTCCTTTAAAAGAGGAAACCAGGCCTTTTAGACAGAAGCAGAGATCCATTAACCCTCTATTAGCTACCAAGATGCAAGTTGAGTTGATAAAACTGAGAGATGTTGGTATTATTGAACCAATTAGGCACTCAACTTGGGTCTCGAATCTTGTGCTAGTAAGGAAAAAGAATGGTGATATTAGGCTCTGTGTTGATTTCAGGAACCTGAATGTAGCTTCACTTAAGGATAATTATGGATTGCCCAATATGGAGGCTATGCTGCATAGGGTGACTGGATGTGAACTCTTGTCAATGATGGATGGTTTCTCTGGGTATAATCAAGTGCTGGTCAAAGAATCAGAACAATTTAAGACAACCTTTACAACCCCATGGGGAACATATGTATATGTTCTCATGCCTTTTGGTCTAAAAAATGGTGGAGCAACATTTCAGAGAGCCATGGATGTTGCATTTGAGGAACTGATAAATGTTTTAATGGTTGTTTATCAAGATGATCTCACTGCTTATTCCAAGAAAGCTGAGGATCATTGTTCCCATTTGGAGAAGGTTATTCTTAAGGCCTTAGAATTTGGTGTGTCCTTGAATCCCAAAAAGTGTCAATTTGCTGTGATAGAAGGGAAGTTACTTGGACACATAGTGTCAAAAGAAGGAGTCCGGATTGATCCTGAAAGAGTAGAAGCAATTCAAAAAGTCCCTCTACCAAAGAACATAAAAGGTGTCCAGTCATTTTTGGGACAGATTAATTTTGTAAGAATATTTATTGCCAACTTTGTAGAATTGGTCAAGCCCATAGTGCAGTTCCTAAAGAAGGATGTGAAGTTTGATTGGAACCTTGAAGCTCAGCAAGCTTTTGCAAAAATCAAACAAGCAATTCAGGAGGCCCCAGTTTTGGTATCCCCTGATTACTTAAAATCATTTTCTCTATTTTCCTTTGCATCTTTTCATACTATTGCAGCTATCCTTTTGCAAAAGGATCAAGAAGGGTATGATCATCCTATAGCCTTTTTCAGCAAATCATTATAATCTACTGAATTAAATTATGAACTAATGGAAAAGAAAGCCTATGCACTTGTGAAGGTAGTCAAAGCTTTCAGACCATATCTGGTCTATGCCAAGGTCAGTGCTTATGTGCCTCATGCTGTAGTGAAGGATATTTTAACACAGAGTGAAGTCACAGGAAAGAGGTGCAAATGGATAAATAGGATTCAAGAGTTTGACCTAGAAATTCATATTACAAAATTGGTGAGAGGATTGGGACTTGCTAAGTTAATGACTGAGGAAAACATGGACCTTGTTCAGGTAAATAATGTTGTTGCTAGCATTGATATGATTACCAGTATTGAAATGCAACCCTGGTACAAGGATGTTATTTATTTTATTAAAAATGCCAAATGTCCACCTGAGTTAAGTGATAACCAAAGAAGGAGTTTGAGATTGCAAGCTCAGAGATATGTGTTGATCCAGGGTGATTTGTATTGGAAGGATAATGATGGTATATTACTTTTTTGTCTAGATAAGCATCAATCAAAGAAAATGTTAAAGGAAATGCATTCTAGAATGTGTGGAGGACATCATTCTGCTAGATCAACAGCTCATAAAATCTTAAGAGTAGGATACTATTGGCCTATGTTGTTCAAAGACACTCATTCTTATGTGAGGAAATGTGAACCTTCTCAAAGGTTCTCTAAAAAATTGAAGTTTTCAGGTGCATTATTATTGAACCCAATGGTTGCAGAAGCTCCTTTTGCAATGTGGGGTATGGATTTTATAGGAGAATTCTCTAAGAAGTCTAGTGGGGGACATAGTCACATTTTGGTGGCTACTGATTATTACACCAAGTGGATTGAAGCAATCCCAACCAAAAGGGAAACCAGTGCTATTGTCATTAAGTTTCTGATGAACAACATAATTACTAGATTTGGTGTTCCTGTTAAATTGGTTGTTGACAATGCTATGAGCTTTAGGTCACAGGAGATCACTGATTTTTGCTCAGAAATGGGCATAGTATTGTCTTATTTGTCCCCTTATCATCCACAAGCCAATGGACAGGCTGAATCCAGCAACAAGAGTATTCTGCAAATTCTGAAGAAAACCCTGAAAAAGAACAAGAGAAGCTGGCATGTAAAATTAAAGTTAGCACTCTGGGCTGATAGGATTTTTGAGAAGAGGGCTACTGGTAACTCCCCTTTTGAAATGGTATATGGTGCTAAATCAAGATTGCCAGTAAATAACTTCCTTCCGATCTATAAGTTTATGCAAGAAGAGGACATGGAAGTTAGTGATCCACTGCAGGAGAGAATGGTTCAGCTGATTGAATTAGATGAGATTAGAAGGGAGGGACAAAAGGAAAATATAAAGTTGTAGCAGAAGATGAAATATCTTTTCGACAAAAGAGCAACTATGAGAAAGTTCCAACCTGGTGATATGGTTCTTCAATGGAATGCCAGGGCTGAAGATAAAGGGAAACACAAAAAATTTGAGTCCTTATGGATGGGACCCTATATTGTTCATCAAACCCATGGTAAGGATTCATATTTCTTGCAACATTTGGATGGTGAAGAGCAGGAATTGCCAGTGCATGGACAATTTCTAAAAATTTTCTTCAGTTAGTTCTTTTTCCATGCACAGTAGGTTTGTATATATGTATAGGTGTGTTTGTTTCTATTGTATGTTTGTTTCCTATTTTAGGTTTAGGTTTTGTGGTCTGCCTCCAGAGATTCGTAAGTTCTTGCTATGATTTTGCAATCAAGCATCCTCAGATAGAGCCACTGATGGGAATATTCTTAATTTTTTGAGGTTTTTGTCCAATTGATGGGTTAATCCTCTGGTCTGTAAAGTTTTTTAGGCCCAGGTGTTGGGAGTTATTCAAAATTTTGTCATAATCCATTTCAAAACTCTTTACTCTAGGTCCTGTCCTTGAAAAATGTTGAATTCATGCAAAAATCCTCATGTTTGGCCTCTTATTTTTCTATTATTGTTACCTTTTTAAGTCACTTGAGTGGATTAAGTTGTGCACATGCTTAAATTTTTTGTCCGCTAAATCAGAAAAGGTCATAGCGTGTCTCATGTATTATTCAGCGATTCAGCTAACAAGTCAATCCTATGTTAAGCGCCAGTTTAGTCGCGTGGTCTCTAAGTATCCCAGTTAACACCTCAGTTATTCAGCGAACTGGAGAATGTGTCAAAAGTGTTAAGTGTCATATTTGTTCAGGTAGTCTCCAAGTATCCGATGGTTATCAGAAAACATCTGGCGATTCAGCGAATGCATTATCTCCAATTCGCATATTCCTTGGCGGTTCTTTGCAAATGTTTCAGCGACTTGGCGACAACGGTTATCACTCATTCTCTAAATCTAGCGGTTAAAGGAAAAATAACTGAGCGACTTGGTGAATGTATGAAGACTTCAAAGTTTGGCGGCCCTGACAGTTTGATATGAAGAATTTTGTGGAATGGATGTTTTAAAGTGTTCGCTTGTTCTCGGAATAAGTTAGTCAGAAGCTAAATGATTTAGCGATTTAGTGAGTCATGTGGTTGCGGGTTCTCTAAAAGGAAAAGGTAAAGGGTTTAATCATTTGGCAAATGCGCGAATAAAGGGATTGGCTAATTTTTTGAGTTTTCAGTTGCTTAATCACGGATGGAGATATTCAGTGTTTAATATAATCTAGCAATTCAACGCACCTTTTTTTCGCTGAATCTCATAATCAAATGACCAATGATCAAATGTTTCAGCGAACTAGTGACAGCTGTAGATCATCAACAAGATCAATGGTTCATTTAGAATCTCAGAGTTAAAGGTGATGGTTAAGAAAGATTCAGTGATTTAGAGATTGAAGGTTTCACCAGTTCTCCAAGTATTTTAGCGGTTAGGTGATCCATTTAGCGAATGTGCAAACCCTTTATTTGTTGAATCTCCAAAAGATTTAGCAGTTAGCCGCAACATTAAGAGAATGCGAGATCATTTTGTTCATTGGTTCGCTAAATAATAACTGCAGTCAAGTGCTCGAAGGGTGTTGCTGTGTTCGCTAATTCACGAAAAGTATCATGAGTTAAGGGTTTCATTTCTAGAACCCATGAAGGCTTTGGTCGCTAGTTCTCTGAATATATGCTAGGGTTAGCATTGCATTTAGTGATCATGAGAAGCTTTCAGTCGTGGATTCGCTAAATGGGCCTAGTTGGAAAAGGTAATAAAAAAGGGGAAAAGGACCATTGCCTGCGTGGATAAAGTACAACATCAAGCTGGAAAGTGAACTAATGAGCCATCTAATCAGTTTCGAAGGAAGATTGTATGACGTAAACAAGTTTAAAGTATAGGATCTTAATCATTTGCCTCTTTGCCTTGTTTTGAAGTTTTTTAAATCTATCTGTCAACATCTGTACATCAGCTAGCTCCATTTTAAAAACTGGTGACATGCGAAATTGAATGCGGGAGCAGTTAAGGAGATTTACAATGATTGTGGTAGTTGTACAAGCTTGTCTGCATTGATAAATAAGTTAAGCCTCATTGTTTCTTGTGTCCAAAATCATTCGAAGAGAATTGTGTCATTCTGAAGTGATTTTCGAAGGCCAAGTGAATCCATTTTGCAGAGATTGAAGGTAATTCTGAAGCCAGGATGAGTCAACCTGAGAGAAGTGCAGCATCTTCCAGTAGTGAAGCAAAGGCTAAAAGTGGTGAAGATAAGGGCAAGCCTAATTATTCAGATGAGTTTTTGAAGTTGCTACCTGGTTCCAATCAAAACAAAAGAGCTCCTGATGATGTTTTTGAAGATGTTCTAGCGTTTTGCAGAGATCCTATCACACCAAACACAACAGGTTATACTATCTTCAATTTGTTTTATAAAAATAGAGATAGTCATATACCTATATGTAATAGTTGGGCTTTGGGGTTAGGGAAATTAGTAGTGCCTAATGTATTCTTGGATGTGGATTTAATTGTTGCTCTAGCTAGGTGCTACGACCCTATTTCTAAGACTATTAGGAAAGAGGACCAGTCAGCTTTGGTTACACTTGATAGGGGTTCATTCATGAAGGCTTTTAATGTTTATACATCCACGTCTATTGAAATTGATTTGAGCAAAGAAAAGGAGAGGTATAAGAAGAATATAGGGATAGTGAAGGACCAAATAATGAAGCATATCCCAAAACAGGATAAGTATATAGTTCCCCTCCTTGCTCACATGAATGCCCCTTACCAATTTAAGTCCCTTCAGCATTACATGAAACAAACTTGTTATGGGTTGTGTAGGGTTTTGGGAATTGATGGAGATGAAGAGTTTTTACCACCTGACCTTTTGATGATTATCCTGGACATCCATAATTCTTTGGTTAACACTGACTATGATTATATCTAGTACATCATTGATAGAATGCATGAGGGTTTGATTTCTGTCAAGGACAGTAAGAGCCCAATTAAGTTCATGCATTATTCTTTGCTAATGCATTTAATTTTGTTCTTCAATGTTAGTAGTTTTGATTCAAACATAATAAAGCCAAGGTTCAACTTTGAAGGCCAGTATAATCCAGTGCAATTATGGGTGAGGATGTGGAATTCTACTTCCAATGAAGGGAATTTTTGTCTCTTTCAGAATTTCATTGTGTATCCTCTCGTAAGGATGTTAGGGATCAACACTACAAGGATATCCCCAAGGGTCTTCAGGCTCCTACGACCAGTGCAGCTTGTAAACAATTGGGAAGGAGATCACAATTGGGGTGATTTTTACTTAGGGGAGAATGCTACAATTTTGAGAGTCTACAGTTGCCCCCAGCCCCCACATTTTTTACCAAAGTATGTGCCTCCAAGGGTTGCTTGTTTGGAATTTGTGTGGCAGTTAATGTGGTCAGATAGGGAAATTCTAGCCCCTCACAAGAAGGGTACATTCACACCTAGGCAATTCAAGATAGGTGAGTTCCTGGTAGGAAAGAGGGCATTTCCTCAGATTACTGCATGGTTAAATCTGTTCAAAATGGCTACTGGTGCTTGTAGGCATGTAGATCCTAAGGGCTTTATCAAAATTTCCAGGATGCTGTATATCCCAAACATTGGTGTGAACAGAGAACATGAAGGCTTGGATGAGGAAGATGTAGTCAGAAATATCATCGATGATGATGAGGTCAAGAGGAGATGGAACAGGTACTTTGATTTAATAGACTTGTCAAAACAAGTAAAGGCAGCCCAGCTTCCTTTTGAGGGTTTCTTCCCTGACCTTCCATATTTGAAAAGAATTGACAGGAGGATAGAGATGCATGACACTCTATCAAATCAGTTGGAGAAGTTGATTGACCAGAGTCAACCAAAGAAAACAAAAGAGTATTCATCTTCTGATCAAGAGGAGTTTTCTGATGAATCACAAGAAGGGGACAACCCACCACAAATGGAAGATGCACAAAGTGTTAGGCCTTTTGAAGACCAACCAGAAATAGGGGATATTCCAGAGCCACCCTTGAAGAGATAGAGGCTTGAGGTGCGAGAGCCGTCAAGGTAGGAAAAATAGAGGAGAACAATTGATAGAGCATCTGCTCTAGTGCCAGGTGACAGGGTTTACCATCACCAATTGAGAAAGGCAATAAGAGAAGGAAAGAAAGTGGCCTTTGATGAAGTAGATAAGGAACAGTCCTTGTGGTCAGAAAGGGATATCAGAGAGGTCTACCAGGAGGAATTTCTGAGTGATGACCAGTTTATTAAAACTGATGAATTCAAGAGTTTTCTTGTTCGAAATAAGCAGCAAGAAGTGAGGAAACTTCTGCCTGAAGGTATGGAGCCAAGTGAAGAGACTTTGAGAGCATTAAATTCCTATGATCCTAGCCTTGATCCTATAACTACAGATGAGGCTAGACAATTGGTCAAGTCAAGTGGAATGCTATTGACTCCAGGATGGGATCTGACCTCTTCTTTCATCATAGATCAAATAAGAAAGCAACCGCCGGGCAGCCTGTCATATGAGGTTCACATTGGTGATATGATAAGAGGAAGTGGCTATGACCCTAAATCTCAAGCTGTTGTAATGTGGTCCATGGCCCCTAGGACTCAAAAGCCATCCCTATTGAGTATTGAAGATAAAATGGAAGGGAATCAGATTATTTGGATTGTGCAGAATACAACAGACCTTGAAGTTTCTAAGGCAGTGACTCATTGGGCTAACCTCAATGAGGCAAAAATAGTTCAATTATCTGAAAGGTACTCAAAGTTGTTTGAAATTTCAAACCTGGTAGCCAAGGATAGAGATTTAAAGATGATGAAGATCAAGTAGCTAGAAGATGAATTGGCAGAGATCAGAGTTAAGCTAGAGGAAGCTTTGAAGGTGGTTGTTGTTCCCCCTATGCAGATTGAGGTCCTGATTCAAATTGATATAGAAGTACCTGAGGGACCTAATGAAGATTTAGATAAGGTAAGGATAGAGGCATCTTTCGACACCATGTCAAAGATTACACAATACAGGCAAGATAAAATAATAGAGAAAATGGATACAGTTTATAAGTCAGTCAGCCAATTACACCTGACAAATAGAAAGATAAATGAATCATTGGCTGCTTTGGAGCCACTTCATAGTGTTTGGTCTGGAAGAAATTTGTTGTTTGATAAACTTGATAGCTTACAAGAGCATAAGCCTGAGATCCCTGGAGTAGTTACAAAATTTTTTGAGAAGATTGGCTTAATCAATGCTGTTTCAAAGTTTTTTAAAGGTAAGTCTAACTAGGTGAGGGTTAAGTTGTTAATGTTTGATAAACATTATAGCAAGTATTTGCCTATGGTATGTGATGACAATGGAAACCTGATCAAGTTGGAAGAATGGAAGCTATCAATGGATCAGTTGGTGATTACACAAGATGTTATCCTTAATAATGACAATACTCTGGATTTTGAAAGATGTAATAACATCATTGATAGTTTATTTAAAGTTGAAAATGATTGCATACGATTTGTGGTAGAAGCCAAGAATGTAACTGATTCCATGTGGGACAAGCAAGTCAGCTTGTTACAAGAATTGCAGACTTACAACTGGCTAGCAGATGATGAAGTAGCGGCTTGGGAGAAGCTAACAGTAAAGAAGAAAAAGAGTCCAGTTGTCCAACTTGTCGAGGAAGAGGAGGAATAGAGTTGCAGATGGCATCTGATCCAGTAAATGAGGGAGAGAAAGCTTCAAACAAAGGATGATGTAAATTAGCCAGATGGCGGTCATCATTCATGCAGCGAATTTAGCAACTGCTCTGAAATATCTTTGGACAAAGATGCCACCTGTGGTTTTGTTTGAAAAAAGATCTTTGTAATGTGTTGCTACAATATGTTTGTCAGTTTGTAATCTTGTCTCTAGTATAGGATCTTTTCTAGCCATCCCAAGCTTGTTGCATCCTTTCAAGGATTCCAAGATGGCTATGTTATAAATAGTAAGTCTTTTGTTCATTCAAAAGGAGGTTGAGAAATATATTGTAGAGGCTTAACGCCATTGTTGAAATCTTAGAATATTTTATCAGATTTTGAAGTTTATTAATGCAGTGAGATTTTATTGGAATATAAAAGAATTCCCTTGCATGATTTCAATTATCTTCTTGTTTGAATTATATGGCTTTTGTGTATTGAATCTATAAGGTAGTTTTGATATACCATTTACAAGGTATCTATGATTTTAATCTCTAGCTCCTTTCAAGGAAAGGGTAATGTCTTTAGGTTAATTTCTGAGAGCTTAGGAATTTAGCAAGAATTTGATGATCAAACATGTTTAAGAGAAGATGAATTTTAAGGCACTTCATCAGGGATTTGTTTGTGTTTCATGTAGAAGATTTCTGTAAGTATATATTTCACTGTTTGACTCTATACCCGAAGATAAGGCACTGGTCTATCCTCGATTTGCAGAGATCTCACCCTCAACAATTTTCTTATAATAATTTACTTTCGTGTATATTTTGAGTGACTAAGAAGATAAAGTTTATATCAAGGATATAAACTATTTTTGTGATCCTTTCAAGAAGTAGATCTAAAAGGGGTTAACCTACTCGAGTTCAAAGCTCAAAAAGAAGGAGTTTATCCTTGTCACACTTGCCATTTTTCTACAAATAAATGTTTTCTTCCATTAATATATCATCATGGACCATTAAGTATGAATATAGGTACACCCACCTAGGTCTGTGGAGCCCGAAGTAGAAGAAAGACGTGGTCCTTATCAATTAGCCTTTTCCCTGTGAGAATCCAGAGTTGAGAACCTGAGAGTCAAGTTTGAAAACTGTATTGGCGATTCTACATGAAAAAGAGCTAACATGACCCAAGTGAATGTATGGTCATAAAGAAATGTTATTGATAAATCCTCTAACAAGGTCACACCTTACAATGTGTATTGTAACCTTTAATAGGGTTGGCTCTTAACCTAGCTCACTTCAGAAGAGTGAAAATATTTAAGGTATCCGAACCAGGTGGTTTTTCCCCTAATAGTGTTTCCATGTTAAAAATTAAGTTTTAAATATGTATGCATGTGATGTTTTCTTACTTTACTTTACACATTACAATAAATGGTTAGATCATTATATACTAGATGATTTATCTAACAATCGGTTAATGAATCAGAAAGGCATAAACAAGTTTTTACTGAGCTGTTTAGTTTATTTGTTGAAATTGGTTTTATACATCTAAAAGTAATTTGGGATTGTAGGATAACTGGATTTAATTGATTCGCCCCCCTCTCAGTTATCTAAAAATTGGTATCAGAGAACTGAGTACTTGAAGAATGAAGTTTGAAGGACTTAAGTTAAAGATTACAAGATGTATAATAGAGAGGTACCAAGGCTAAACAGAGAAAATTTCACAACATGGAAAATATGGATGAAGTTGTATCTATCAGGCATTGGAGGTTTTGCAATATACTCGTGGTGATTATGATATTGATCGAGGCTAAACCGATGACAGATAGGCATAGTGAATTAATGCCGGATGCAAATGGTGCCTAGTGAGGATGCAGGATCTGTTCAGAAAATGTTTTCATAACTCCTATTGATCCTTTAACTATCACACTAATGAAAGAGAGACAATAACATAATGCAATGATGATTGAGATTACTTCTTCTCTATTAGATGCTAAATTTGTAGATATTAAGAACTGTATGACTACAAAAAAGATGTGGGACTGTTGTAGTCAAGGATGGTGGATCCAATGAAGGACAATCCAAACCTTGTAGCCAATAGAATTAAAAAATGGAATACTTAATAATGCAACACAAAGTAATTGTTTAACACAGATTTTCATTAACATGCTCGATTGTAAGGCCTTCTGAGTTAGGGCCAATTACAATAAAAAAACAATTCTACAAGATCCACAACCAGATCCAATACAATCTCAGCTAGTTCATCTCTAAAGACAATTAGACGTTGATGGAAACCCTAAGGTAGATCTAAACTTGATCTCGCAAGTCTCCAAGCAATCTCCTTGTCTCCAAGTATGCAAACCCTAGCTCTGCTATAGATGAATATCAGATAACAATCTAATCTACAAGATCATGCAAGATCTTTTCCACAACTTTGCCAACTTTAGATTTCAAGCTTCATATCTAATATTCCAGATCTGCTAAGTCATCTCTCTAAACATCTATCCAAACATCCTATAAATACTAGTCATCAGCCACAAGTCAGCTAGATGAAACCCTTAACTCTCCAAACAAATAGTTAAAGACCATAAAAGTTGGCTTAAAAATGTATACAAACATTTAATTCAGCATGTCGGCCTATAAAAATAGCTACCAACAATAAATGTACCAAGTCAGCTCAACAAATCGCATAGAACTCTAGTCGGTAAGCCAGAACTACCGAGTGACAGTGAATTAACTAAGCACACTAGGCATCACCGAGTAGCAGTGTCAACCGAGCACCGTAGGCATGATTGAGTAATACTTTCACCGAGCACCAAAGACTAGTGAGTTCCTTCAGTGATTGAGCTTCCTTCAATGACCAAGACCATCGGTCAAGGCTGCAACCCAGTAACACCAGCCAAAATATAAACACCACATGCAGTTTCACCGAGGACACAAAATGACCTGCCTTAACCTTGGATGCCCCCGCATTAGGCACCCCAGGTTCCAAAAGATGTTCATATGTGAGAAGAACATCTTTCAGGATTAAGCACATAAATCCTGAACTGGTTCTTCACGTACAAGTGCTCCACCTTTTCTGCTTGCAAACTCTTCCACTTTAGTTTCCTCTATCTCTTAAAGTATTTTCTTGACAATGTACAAGTCAGTTCTCCAAACTAATCATTCATTTTCTCTAGATCCACACTCTCAACTCAACTACCAATACTCAGGCTTCTCCTACCGAGAGTTGTATCCATCAAAGGCATTAGTGAAAACTTCCTATCATCTGGTGCAAGGGCACCTAAACAACATAGGGCCATCACCACATACAATTTTGTTGTGGCATTCTCTTAGTGAGATTTGTAAATGCAATAAGGGTCTAAAGACCATTTGGTGTGATGGCAATACTAGTTATAGAGTTAGAGTACTTATAAGCTCTTTGGTTAGGTCTTAAGAACAGTTGGTTTCATTGTAAGATGATGTCATTTTGAATCATTAGAGGTTAATTAAGGGTTTTTAAAAGTTATTTTGAGTCAAAATCAAGAAATCAACACTTAGGAATCACCTAGGAGGATTCATTAGCCTTGGGAAGCTAAGAAATAGCTTATGTGACAAAAGATGTAAAAAGATGTAAAAGTTGCAAAGTGCAACTTTACAATTTTGCAATGTTGCTCGATAACATTTTGTAACCACCTCCTAAAATGGTGGAATTTACCTTTGGTTTGATGCCTAACCTAATCATGAAGCCTAAAGACCGAAGAGACCAAATATAAGCCTGAAAAACCCTAATATTGCCATAAGTGTGTGATTTCTATATGGACAATGTACTGAAGTAGCTAGTATGTATGTGTAAAAGCTTGACATAGAGTTAATGGAAGCTGTATTGTGTTAATCTTTTTACTGTAATTGTTACCCAAAATTTCCTATTCCATACAATTTGGCCATAGGCTGGGATCCATCCAATATTTTGTTTCCCCTTTTGAACCTCTAAAGAATTTTCACGGTCTTGCATCTCCTCTTCTAGTCTCTACAACTATCCAGACTCTCTGGTCTGCAAGTCTTTATTTGAAAAAGTGACCATTAACCCCCAAGAGCTTAAAACCCTTTAGCCTGTTATATTTCACCGTTACCTTTTCAGTCACTTAAGTTCTCCTTTTTCCATGTGCTCTTTATTTTCTAACTAGTCGCGAGATCTCTTATTCCTAGTGGTTATGTCCTTAACATCCAGCGACCTGGTGAGTGGTTACTGTTATGTTTCACGGTCCTAGTTATGAGGTAGTTAAGATTCGAGCAAAATCGATGGCTATAGTTATACCATTGGGTAAAGATGATGCCTTTTTAAGTGTTGCAGTATAACAATGACCCTCGATCCTCTTCTTTAGCTTAGTGCTCCTATCAATGGGTCCACTAACACTTTGTCTGAGGTGTTTTCTCTTGATTGGCCAACAGGTTCATGATGTGGAAGTTTGTTAGCGGGCCCAAGGTCTTTGGCTTATGAGGTGAGTTAAAGTTCAGACATGATCCATAATTGTCATTATACCACTCAGATAAGATGCATGATGTTTAAGGCTGTGGTATAGTGACAACCGTCTGATGAAAGGTTAAGGATGCCGTGGGTCCATGTTGCTAGGAGGTGCTGATATGCTCGATTCTTATTGGTTGCTAGGTAGAACAGTTGGCAGTTGTCAAAGTTGATAAAGTAGTCAAAAGAAAATGAAAGAGTGACACATGGTAGGGTGGACCTAGTTCTTCAAGCATACAATCACTAGGTCTCCAGTTCTTTGAAATGGTTAAGTTTTTTATTTAGCAACTGAGCGACTATGTTCGTGAAGTCTCTCATTTTTGGCGGTCAAGTCCTAAGCATTTAGTGATCTGGTGAAGCAGCTAACATTTGTCTGGTGATCTCAACTCTTAGGCAATTAAAGTTTAGTGGAGATCAATGATTGTTGTAATACCACAAGGGAAAGATGCTCAAGAGATATTCATCATGGCTATGCCACAACCATCTGATCTTTTAGCACGAAGGTGATCTATTAGGTGGGTCCACTTGCTAGATATTGTTGACATGCTCATTTCAAAGACTAGTAGTATGATGACAAGTGGTAGGATGGGCCTAGGTTTTTAGGTTTAGTTGGGTGATCACTCAGTATAAAAGGAATATTCTTTCTATCTAGCGATTATGAGATTTCTCTTCAAGACGGGAAATTGCTCAATTGGAAGGAATATTTTGAAGACCTCAACTGATTCATTGACTATCAAAGTGGAATAAATGCTTGTTGCATGATCTCCAAAATAATCTAGGGTTAAATAAACCATTAGGAGTTTCAGCGACTAAAAGGAAAAGGAAAGCTTGAGGTTAAATGCAAGGTTAGGGTTAAAAGTAGAAGCGGTACCTGGGTAAAATAGAGGATCAGATAGCTACACTTTAAAAAATAGATCAAGTTTAAATATCAGCTGCTAATGGATAAAGCTTGGCACCACCTGTGACCATTTAATCAATTTTAAATTCAAATATCTCAAAGACCAGATTAAAATAGTTATTGGTGAGCCCTAGTTGCAGAGAGGTAGATGGGTCAAGGTGGCTTGTTTGCAGGAAGATGTAGTGATGAAATGGACATGCAGGTACAAAGATTTGATCGGTTAGGATATTTTCATGGGCATTTATGATCAGATATGATAGAGTTAGGGTTTGATTATTTTATGAAAATCTATGTAACCCTAATTAGGTTTTGGCTCCTACCTGCATGCAAGAGGATATGTATATATTAGTTTTTTGGAGCTTTTAGAGCTCAGAGTTTACAATTGTAAAAAGAGTTTATCTTTCTTAGGAGTTATCCATGGCATTTGTTCTACCCTCTGGCTCTTATAGTCTGTAACCTTTCATTGAAATCTTAGATTCAATAGAGGCTATCCGTGGCATTTGTTCTACCCTCTGGTCTTTCCCTTGTCTGTATTTCTCTTATTGAATATAATATACTGGATTTATTAGAGAAATCTTGGAGTTCTAGGGCCCTTCTTTCTTTCAGCTTATTTGTGTACTACTGTGTTTGATTTGATTTGAGTGAGTTTGTGGGTATACTTCAGCCCCCTGTGATTCTATCTCATTCCTATGCCCATTTGTTGAAGAGAACGTTTGCTTGCAGGTCACAGTCTATGTATTTTTCTCAGACCCCTCTGTAAAACACTTATGCAAGCTTGTTTATAAATATTGTGTTCTATTAGATCTAAGAGCCTTCATACTAATCTGGTCAGTGTATTGTGCTCATTTCAATTTGGTGTATCACCTAGTAGGTAGTTCTCTTTCAGTCATTTCCCTTTCAAGCATTCCTTCTATCCCTTTCCCCTCAAGAGTTTACTTTCCTATCTAGAAGAAAATTAAGGTGATTATCCAAGAGGAAGTAGCCTAGAACTTGGAGGTCTCATCTCAGTTAGCATAGGTCCCACAACCTAGAGATGATTTCCATGTTATACTAAGTTATCAAGACCAAGAGAGCTTGAAAGAAGGGTGAAAACTTAGTGTATAACATTTTTGGTATGCCCAGTGCGACATCATAAGAATTTTATATTTGAAGATTATGTTATCTCTGATATACTGATTGCATAATACAGACCTTTAGAAGTTTTTCTATCAAGTATATTTGGCGACTCCACTAATTTCATAGATTCAGGCTGACTTTGTTCAAAGTTTATGAGAAAGTTTGAGACTAGAAGCTCAAAGCCCACTAAATTTTTAGAGTTGCCCTTAAAAGGAGGCTACAAAGGTAGATCAACCTAGAGAAAATCCCCTACAAGGAGAGTACAGTCTACACCACCTGATACTTTAGAAAGGAGACCCTTGCCCTTTCATCTAAGAAGAAGAGGAAGATCTCTGACCAGAAATCTAGAATAAGATTCAAATCTAACACCAAATACAACTCACACAGTTGCTACCCAACAAATTTCAGCTTCTACAATGGCTAGACAGTTTTCTTTTGCACCTTTCAACCAAGGGAGTCCATTAGTCTTTTCTCAACATCATGATGTGCCCTTGGTGGAACTAAAGAGTGTACCTAATTTCACAGGTTAGGGAAAACTATAGCTTTTGAACATATAAGAGATGTGACCACTATCTGCAGTATACATAATATAACTCAAGAAGATGTGGCCACCAAGTTATTAGTAGCCTCCCTCAAGGGTAAGGCTCTTGAATGGTTTAGAACTTTAACTATTGGTTCCATTAATTCATGGGATGGATTAGGGGATGCATTGAGTAAACATTTTGAAGATAAATCAGACAACTTATCTTTGGTTGAGCAGTTGACAACCATTAAAAGAGACCCTCAAGAACAAATGATAGATTATAACAATAGATTCCTCAAGACATGGAATGGAATTCCAGTCTCAGTAAGGCCATCAGATGACCATGCTTTCCTATACTTCTTGGAAAGTTTGAATGGTCAAATTTATTTCATGATCCAATCTATGGGTGGTACCTCTCTACCCCAAGCTTTTGACATAGCTTTCAGGGCTGAAAATTGTTTAATCCAAGCAGGTATGATAGCTAGAAGGCCACCCATGCCCATCTTTCCTAGCCTTCAGCCCATTGCACCTTTACAAGTACCCCCATTTACCCCTATTCCCACCATATTAGCACCTTAGGCTAGTACTAGCAGTGAGGAGCTAAAAGCAAGTTTCTCTCAAGAGCTGCAAGAGATGAAGAACAGTCAACAAACTAGTCAGCAAGAAATGACAAATTTGCTGCAAACTTTAACTAAAGAGGTCACAAACCTAAAGAGGAAAGGGTAAGGAATCAGACCACCCTTCCAGCCACAAGGCCAAGGTCCTAATCAACAAAATGAGAATCAAGGACAACCTTATCAATGAAATAGGCCACCATACCAAGGAGGATATCAAGAAAAAAGGCAAAATTTTAATCAAAGACCCTTCCAACCATACAACCCCGCACCTCTTAATTTTGCAAATCTAGTTAGAGACATGGTTCCTAGTCAAAATAATATGGTTATGGGCAATGAATGGTGTTTCCCTTGTAATCAGCCTCATAATCAGGATACATGTTCAAATGGATGGATGAACCAAGCCCTAATGGTTCAAAATGCCTCATAAGCTCAGTCAAAAGCTTCTTCTAGTGGATCAATTCCTCTGCAAGAAGCATAGGATAATGAGACCGCTCTTTTCAATTGGGAGTAGAAAAACTTCAATGGAGTCATTGGTGAGCCTTCCATTGCTGCCAACATAAGGTCAAAGAGAAGAGCTCAAGACATGGAGCAAGTAGATTTGTGGGAGTAAAGCTACTACTTCTGTAGAACCACTGCAGCCAGCTACTCCTATCATATTTAAGAAGGCTCTTGTCATTACAAGCAAGGAGGGCTAGACTCTCAAAGAAGTGGAACCCATCATAGTAAAAGCACAACAAAGGGTACACACTGTGACACCTTTCAACATTGTAGATAACATGAAGAAGGTGAACATTACCATGTCTATGTGGGACTCTTTGGCTATTCTAGTACAACCTGAGATTTTGAAGAGAGCTATGACTGAAATGACAAATCGTTAGCCTACAAAAGAAACTACAAAGCCAGTGTTGGTCAACAATGATCAAGAAAAGGAGGCTCCAAGTTGCAACTCCGAAGCCAATACCATTCAAGGTAGGAACTCAAAACCCCTTCCCTTTTAAGTGTCTTTAATTATTGGAAAATCCTTAGTGCATAACTATATGGTAGATAGTGGAGCTACTAGCACTGTAATGCCCAAAAAGGTGGCTGACCAATTAGGACTTCAATATGAACCCCTCCAAAAGAAGGTTACACAACTTGATGGATCTTTAGTTAATACTATAGGTGTAGCTAAAGATAATAGTCTAATCCTTCACGCAAGTCCTAATTTCTCCATCCTACTTGATATTTATATCACAGATCTCCCTACTTTATTTTCCATATGTCTGTCAAGGGAGTTTATAGCCAAAATAGGAGGCTACCTTTCTTCTAAATGGTCTCACATGCTTTTTCACAAAAGATATGGTACCAAGGTCACCATCAAATCTGAATTATTGGTAGTACACCATATAGAACCATATTTGTCCAATACCATCAATGTAATTTTCCCTATATTTGATAGCAGTGATTTCCCAACTATCAGAGAAGCAAACACTAAGATAGAAAATATCCTTGATATTTTATTAGATGAACTAGAATCAGAAAAGGCTTTTGAGGCCCAAGAAAATGTCATTTGGGATGCTGGTTTGGGAAGTTATTTGATACAAGAAAGTGGCTCCATAGAGCCAAACCTCCTCAAAGAGGACACTAATTTAGAGGATTGAAGCAATCAGGTTTGGGAATTATTTTTTGATGGAGCTAGAAGTAGACATGGCTCTTGTTAGTGCTCAAATCTGTAGATTATCAAATACTCATATAATCCCAATGGACATAATCTAGCAAAATGCAAACACTAAGGTACTAAGGTCAAAAAATCTTCTTCACTTTGAGTATGAATACTTAGGTGGGTGTACCTATATAAATTCAATATTTTATTGAGCTCTAAATTGTGAACTAGCTCCTTCACTGCTTTGTTATTGCTTTCGAACATCAACCTAGTAAGATGATAAAACTCTGAGTATGTCGCAAATTATCTTGATACATAGAACTATGATGGAAATCATGAAAGCAACAACATGAAACAATGGTTTAAGGATATTCATCCTTCTTCCTTTTAGAGTTGAACTCAAGGAAGGTTAACCTCATTTAGTGCTTCTATAAAGCTTTACAATACATGTCTATGAACTTGTCATAGAGTAGTTTAGATTAAGGTTTATATAGATAAAGTAAAATCAATCAATTGTTTATATCTCAAGTGGCAAATAAATGTAAATGGATCTAGAACCAGTGCCTTATCCACTTGGGCGTTAGAGTCAAACCCTACCTCCACATATATCTATCAAAACAAAAATACCAAAAATCAAATGACATGCCTAACATATCATCCTTTTAATTCCTACAACTGTCATCAAATTCATACATGGATCTGTAATTCCCAGAGACTTCCCCTAAGATTTTACTCTTTCCTTGAAAGAAACTTCAGCTTAACCCCTATATTCACCTTGTGAATAATGTATTTAAAATACCTTGCAATATAAATACATAAGAAAACTAAAACAATCCATACATAAAGACAAAAAAATAGTAGTAACAGAGCTCCAATATTTTGTATTAATGGTCAAAATGCATTGATACAATATCCTCTTATTTAAAGAAAATAAGGTTTTGTATTTAGAACCTTTCTTACAGAGTATTTTCCACCTCCCTCAAATGAACAAAGACTTGCTATATATACTAATCAGCCATCTTGGAATCCTTGAAAGGATGCAACAAGCTTCAGATGGCTATTAAAAGATCTTGCACTAAAAACAAGATTACAAACTGACAAAAATTATTTGCAACAACAAATTACAAATATCTATTCCCAACAATCTAGTAGGTGGCACCTTTATCTAAGGATATTTCAGAGCAGTTACTAAATTTATTGTGTGAATGATGACCACCATCCGGTTAACCTACATCATCCTTTGTTTGGACGTGTTCTCCCTCAAACTCTAGATCAGGTGCCAAGTGCATTCTATTCTTTCTCTTCCTCTACAAGTTGGACAACTTGCTTCTTCTTCTTCTTTATTATTAACTTCTCCCAAGCTGCCACATCATCATCAGATGGCCAGTTGTAGCTCTATAGCTCTTGAAGTGATTTAATCTGCTGCTCCCATGTAGAATCAGTTATATTTTTGGCTTCAAACACAAACCGTATGCAATCATTTTCAATCTTGAAAAGACTATCAATGATATTATTACATCTATCCAGGTCCAAAGCATTATCATCCTTCAGGAAGGCATCCTGTTTAATTATCAACTAATCCATTGACAGCTTCCATTCTTCCACCTTGACCACATTTCCATTGTCATCATAAATCAGAGGCAAATATTTTCTATAATCTTTATCAAACATGGCCAGCTTGGCCTTTATTTGGTTTGACTTTCCTTTGAAAAAATTTGAAGTAGAACTTATTAAGCCAATCTTCTCAAAAACTTCACTTACTACTTTAGGAACATCTACCCTATATTCTTGCAAATCATCAAGTTTATCAAATAATATACTCCTTCCTAACCATGTGCTAAAAAGTGGCTCCAAGGTGATTAAATGCTAATTCACCTTTTCATTAGTCTGGTGCAATAGCTGAATGATTTATGGACTAATTCCATTCTATCCTTTATCCTACCCTACCTATATTGCACAATCTTTGACATAGTATCCAAAGATGCCTCTATCCTTATCTTTTCCAAGTCATCAGTGGGTCTCTCAAGCACTTCCACATCTGTCTACATAGGGGCCTCAATTTGCAAAGGAGGAGGAACTACCTTTGAAGCTTCTTCAAGCTTGACTCTTACCTCTACCAATTCATCTTCTAATTGTTTGATTTTCATAATTTTCAAGTCTCTATCCTTGGCCACCAGGTTCGCACTTTCAAACAACTTTGAGTACCTCTCAGACAATTGAGCTGTCTTGGCCTCATTCAAGTTGGCCCAATGAGTCATTGCCTTGAAAAATTCAAGGTCAATTGTATTCTGCATGGTCCATATGATTTTTTTCCCCTCCATCTTATCCTCTATACTTAATAGGGATGGCTTTTGGGTCTTAGGGGCCATAGACCACATTGCAATAGCTTGAGACTTAGGGTCATAGCCACTTTCTCTTATCATGTCACCAATGTGAACCTCATATGATAGGCTACCCTTTGGTTGCTTCCTTATTTGATCTATGATGAATGCAGAAGTTAGATCCCATCCTGGAGTTAATAGCATTACACTTTCTTTGACCAATAGCTTAGCTTCATTTGGTGTTATAGGATCCAGGCTAGGATCATAAGAAGCTAAAGCTCTCAATGTTTCCTCACTTGGTTCCACACCTTTGGGCATAGCTTTCTTCACCTCTTATTTCTTGTTCCAAATAAGAAAACTCTTGAATTCATCAGTTTTAATAAATTGGTCATCACTCAAAAATTCCTCTTGATAGACTTCTCTGATATCCTTTTCGAAGCACAGGGCCTGTTCCTTATTTGTTTCATCAATGGCCACCTTCTTGCCTACTCTTATTGTTTTTCTCAATTGGTGATGGTAAGCCCTATCACCTGGCACTAGAGTAGATGCTCTGTCAATTATTCTCTTTTTTTTTCCCTTCCCTGAAGGCTCTCCTTCCTCAAGCCTTTACTTCTTCA
Organism: Chamaecyparis obtusa; assembly: GCA_027943335.1. Lineage (NCBI taxonomy): Eukaryota > Viridiplantae > Streptophyta > Pinopsida > Cupressales > Cupressaceae > Chamaecyparis > Chamaecyparis obtusa. Next base: position 53,518 of record BSBK01006000.1, read on the forward strand.
AAAGTGGCTCTTGGACACTGTTTATTTCTGGCTGGTCTTCACTAGGCTCAACAATTTGTACATACCCAACTTGTGGTGGGTTATTTCCTTTCGGGGACTCATCAGAAGACTCCTCTTGATTAGAAGATGAATAGTCTTTCCTTTTCTTTGGTTGCTTCTGGTTAATCAACTTCTCCAACTGATTTGATAGAGTGTCATGCATCTCTATCATCTTGTCAATTCTTTGAAGATAAGGAAAGTCAGGGAAGAAACCCTCAAAAGGAAGTTGGGCTGCCATCACTTGTTTTGATAAATCTATCAAATCAAAGTACCTGTTCCATCTCCTTTTAATTTCATCATCCTCAAAAATATTTTTGATTACATCTTCCTCATCTAGACCTTCATGTTCCTTAATCACACCAATATTTGGAATATAGACCATCCTAGCAGTTTTGATAAATCCCTCAGGATCTACATGTCTACAAACACCAGTAACCATTTTGAATTAATTTAACCATGCAGGGATTTGAGGAAAAACCCTCTTTCCCACTAGGAAGTCACCTATCCTGAATTGCCTAGGTGTGAATGTACCCTTCCTATGAGGGGCAAGAAGTTCTCTATCTGTGCACATCAACTGCCAAACAAATTCCAGACAAGCAACTCTTGGAGGCACATATTTTTTTAACAGATGTGGGGACTGGGGACAACCATAAACCCTAATAATTGTAGAATTCTCCCCTATGTAAAAATCACCCCAATTATGATCTCCCTCCCACTTATCCACAAACTACAATGGTCTTAGGAGCCTATGGACCCTCAGGGATAGCCTTGTGGCATTGACGCCTAACAACTTTACAATCAAAAAAATAATGAAATTCTAAAAAACACAAAAATCCCCTTCTTTGGAAGTAGAATTCCATATCCTCACCCATAATTTTACTAGATTATACTGGCCTTTGAAGTTAAACCTTGGTTTCAACATGTTCCAGTCAAAGCTATTGATGTTGAAGAACAAAATCAAGTGCATTAACAAAGAATAATGCATGAACTTAATTGGGCTCTTACTTTCTTTGAAAAAAATCAAACCCTCATGCATTCTATCAATTATATACTGAGTGTAATCATAGTCAGTATTTACCAAGGAATTCTGGATGTCCAAGATTATCATCAACAAATAAGCTAGCAAGAACTCTGCATCTCCATCAATTCCCAAAACCCTACACAATGCATAACAAGTTTGCCTCATATAATGCTGGAGGGACTTAAATTGGTAAAGGGCATTCATGTGAGTAGGGAGGGGAGCTATATACTTATCCTACTTTGGGATACGCTTCATCATTTGGTCCTTTATTGTCCCTATATTATTCTTGTACCTCTCCCTTTCTTTGCTTAGGTCAATTTCGGTGGAGGAAGATGCATAGAAATTAAAAGCTTTCATGAATGAACCCCTATCTAGAGTAACCAAAGGTGACTGGTCCTCTTTTCTAATTGTTTTGGAAATAGGGTCATAATGCCTAGCTAGTGGAACAATTAGATCCACATCTAAAAATATATCAGGAACAACTAATTTTCCTAAACCCAAATTCCAACTAGTACACACAGGAACATGCCTATATCTATTTCCATAAAAGAAGTTAAAAATAGTATAACCTATACTATTCAATATGATAGGATCCCTGCATAACCCCAACACATCTTCAAAAACATCATCAGGAGCTCTTTTGTTTTGACTGGATCCTAGCAGCAATTTCATGAATTCATCTGAATAATTACACTTACCCTTCACCACTTTTAGAATTGGCTTCACTGCTAGAAGACACTGCACTCTTCTCAGGTTGACTCAGCTTCACTACAAGATTACCTTCAAATTATGTAAACTAGATTTATTTGGCGCTCAAAAACTGCTTCATCAAGACATAATTCTCTTCGACTAATTTTGGACACAAGAAACAATGAGCTTAGCTTATTTATCGATACAGATCAAATGTGTATAGCTACCACAATTACTACAAATCTCCTTAATTGTTTCCACATTCAATTTCATATACCATCAAATTTCAAATTTTGAGTTAGCCGTGTTTGGATGTTGATAGATAAATTAAACAACTCGAAAACAAGGCAAAGAGGCAAATGATTAAGATTCTGCACTTTAAACCTGTTTACGTCATGCAATCTTCCTTTGAAACTGATTGGATGGCTCATTAGTTTACTTTCCAGCTTGACACTGTACTTTATCCACGTAGGCAATAGTCCCTTTTCTTTTTTTTATTACCTTTTCCAACTGAGCCCATTTAGCAAATCAACGACTGAAAGCCTCTTGTAATCGCTTAATACAATGTTAACCCTAGGTCATTTTTAGAGAACTGGCAACCAAAGCCTTCACGGGTTCTCACAATGCAATTCTTAACTCTTCATCATCTTAGTGAATCAGTGACTGAACTGATCACCTTCAAGCACTTGAATACAGTTATCATTTAGAGAACTGGCGAATAAGGTCATCTCCCATTCTCTTAATGTCCCAGCTAACTGTCAATTTTCTTGGAGATTTAGCGAACAAAGGGTTCACGCATTTGCTTAATGAGATACTTAACCACTAGATTATTTAGAGAATTGGTGAAGCTTTTACTCTTTGAGTCACTGAATCTTTCCTTAATCGTCACCTTTATTCTGAGACTTAGTGACTGTATGCTTCGCCCATTCGCTAGATGTTAATGCTAACTACCCGAATATCTGACAACTTGGCGAACAACTTATCTCTAAATCACTGAATGATGTAGCTTTGACTACCAACATCACGTGGTTTGGTGAATGCAGTTAGTTGACCATTTCATCGAAACATATAATCTTTAGTTATTTGATTACGAGAATTAGCAAACAAACGGTCTGCTAAATCTCACAATACTTCAAAAATTGAATGTTTCCTTATGCGATTAAGCGATTGAAGACTTAAAACTTTGCTTAATCCTTTGATTCACCCATTCACCAAATAATTCTAGCCTTTACCTTTTCTTTAAGAGAATTCATGACCATATGATTCACTGAATCACTAGATACTTCTAGTATTTGACTAACTCATTTCGAGAATACGCGAACACAAAAACATTACCTCTGCCGAACTCATTTCATCAAATTGTCAAAACTGCCAGACTTGGACAATGATAATATAAGTATTTGGTCGCTTATTTGCCAAATCAAACATGTAGGACCCAAAAGATTCTTGAGATTAAAATAGAGTCGTTGATCTTGAAATCAATCCACGGTATTTGCTAGTTTTCCATTTGATATAACCCTTGACCGCTGGATTCAAAGAATGAGCGAATACTACTTTCGCTAGGTCGCTGAGTGTTAACACATGACTACCAATGACTAAGCGAACTGGAGATAGCCTTTTTTTGCTAGTTCTCGCAAAGGGTAAAATAACCGCCAAAACATTTGGAGACTTAGCGACAAAGAAAAAGAGTTAACAAGTTTCAAACACATTCGCCAATTCGCTGAATGGTTGAGGTGATCACCGGAAGACTTAGAGACCACGCGACTAAAATGACACTTAGCATAAGATTAACTTGTTCGCTGATTCACTGAATACTATATGAGACATGCTATGAGATTTTCTGATTCAGTGAACACTTGGGATGATTAAGCACATGCACGATTTAACCCACCTAAGTGACTAAAAGGTAATAATGAAATAGAAGAATAAGGCCAACATGAGGGTTCTTGCATGAATTCGACATTTTTCAAAAACAAAACCTAGGGAAAGGATTTATTGAACTTGACTATGATAATTTTTTGTGAATTTTCAAAACCCTAGACCAAACAAAACACCTGGAAGGAGATTTAACCCAAAATTTGGATAGACACCTCAAAAAATTAAGAATATACCCAACAGTGGCTCTATCTTAGGATGCTTGATTGCAAAATCATAGCAAGAATTTATGAACCTATGGGAGTCAGACCACAAAACCTTAACCTAAAATAGGAAACAAACACACAAGAGAAGTAAACACACCTATACATATATACAAGCCTATTGTGTATGGAGAAAGAATTAACTGAAGAAAAATTTTAGGAACTGTCCATGCACTGGCAATTCCTGCTCTTCACCATCCAAATTTTTTATAAAATATGAGTCCTTACCATGGGTTTGATGAACAATATAAGGTCCCATCCACAAAGACTCAAATTTTTTGTGTTTCCCTTTATCTTCAGCCCTGGCATTCGATTGGAGAACCATATCACTAGGCTAGAATTTTCTCACAGTTGCTCTCTTATCAAAAATATATTTCATTTTTTGCTACAACTTCACATTTTCTCTTTTTCCTTCCCTTCTAATCTCATACAATTTAATTAGCTGAACCATTCTATCTTGCAGTGGATCACTGATTTCCATGTCCTCTTCTTGCATAAACTTATAGATTGGAAGGAAATTATTGACTGGCAACCTTGATTTTGCCCCATATACCATTTCAAAAGGGGACTTCCCTATAGCTCTCTTCTCATAAATTCTATCAGCCCATAGGGCTAACTTTAGCTTCACATGCCAACTTCTCTTATTCTTTTCTAGGGTTTTCTTCAAGATTTGCAAAATACTCTTATTGCTGGATTCAGCCTGTCCATTGGCCTGTGGATGATAAGGTGATGAGTAAGACAATACTATGCCCATTTTTGAGCAAAAATCAATAATCTCCTGTGACCTGAAACTCATAGCATTGTCAACAACCAATTTAATAGGGACACCAAATCTAGTGATTATATTGTTCATCAGAAACTCAATCACAACAACACTAGTTTCCCTTTTTGTTGTAATGGCTTCAATCCACTTGGTGAAATAATCAGTAGCCACCAAAATGTGACTATGTCCCCCACTGGACTTCTTAGAGAAATCTCTAATAAAATCCATACCCCACATTGGAAAAGGAGCTTCTACAACAACAGGGTTCAATAAGAGCACACCTGAAAACTTCAATTTTTAAGAAAACCTTTGACAAGGTTCACATTTTCTGACATAAGAATGAGTGTCTTTGAACAATACAGGCCAATAGTATCCTACCCTTAAGATTTTATGAGCTGTTGACCGAGAAGAATGATGTCCTCCACACATTCCAGAGTGCATTTCCTTCAACACTTTCTCTGATTGGTGCTTATCCAGACAAAAAAGTAGGATGCCATCATTATCTTTCTAGTACAAATCACATTGGATCAACATATATCTCTGAGCTTGAAATCTCAGACTCCTTCTTTGATTATCATTCAATTCAGGTGGACAGTTAGCATTTTTAATAAAATAAATAACATCCTTGTACCAGGGTTGCATTTCAATACTAGTAATCATATCAATATTTGCAGCAACATTATTTACCTAGACAAGGTCCATATTTTCTTCAGTCATTAACTTAGCAAGTCCCAATCCTCTTACCAATTTGGTAATGTGAATTTCAAGGTCAAACTCTTGAATCCTATTTATCCATTTACACCTCTTTCCTATGACTTCACTCTGTGATAGGATATCCTTTATTGCAGCATGTGGCACATAAGCACTAACCTTTGCACATACCAGTTATGGTTTGAAAGCTCTGACTGCCTTTACAAGGGCATAAGCTTTCTTTTCCATTAGTTCATAATTTAATTTAGTAGATTGTAATGATTTTCTGAAAAAGGCTATAGGATGCTCATATCCTTCTTGATCCTTTTGTAAAAGGATAGCTGCAATAGTATGAAAAGATGCAAAAGAAAATAGAGAAAATGGTTTTGAGTAATCAGGTGACACCAACATCGGAGCCTCTTGAATTTCTTATTTGATTCTTTCAAAAGCTTGTTGAGCTTCAAAATTCCAATCAAACTTCACTTCCTTCTTTAGGAACTTAACTATGGGTTTGACCAATTCTGCAAAGTTAGCAATGAACCTCCTTACAAAATTAATCTGTCCCAAGAATGACTGCACACCCTTTATGTTCTTTGGTGGAGGGACCTTGTTAATTGCCTCTACTCTTTTAGGATCAATCCTGACTCCTTCTTTTGATACAATGTGTCCAAGTAGCTTCCCTTTTGTCACAACAAATTGACACTTTTTAGGATTAAGGGAAACACCATACTCTAAGGCCTTAAGAATAACCTTTTCCAAATGGGAAGAATGATCATCAGCTTTCTTGGAATAAGCAGTGAGATCATCCTGATATACAATCATGAGAACATTGATTAATTCTTTGAATGCAACATCCATTGCTCTTTGAAAAGTTGCTCCAGCATCTTTCAAACCAAAGGGCATGCAGATATATACATAAGTTCCCCATGGGGTAGTAAATGCTGTCTTAAACTACTTTGATTCTTTGACCAACACTTGATTATAACCTAAGAAACCATCCATCATTGACAAAAGCTCAAAACCAGTTACCCTATGCAGGATGGCTTCCATATTGGGCAATCCATAATTATCTTTAAGTGAAGCCACATTCAGGTTCCTAAAATCAACATAGAGCCTAATATCACCATTCTTTTTCCTCACTGGCACAAGATTGGAAACCCATGTAGAATGCCTGATTGGCTCAATGATACCAACATCCATTAATTTTTCAACTCAACTTGCATCTTAGTGGCTAGTAAAGGGTTAATGGGTCTTTGCTTCTATCTAAAAGGCTTAGCTTCTTCTTTTAAAGGAATTTCATGCTGAAATAGATAAGCCCTATATGCCTTAAGATCATCATAGGACCAAGCAAATACATGCTTGTATCTTTTCAAAAGCTTGATCAGATTTCCTCTGATCTCTCTACTCAGTTTCTTGCCAATGTATATCATCTGGGGGAAATTTTTAGATGCTAGGTTTATTTCCTCTAAGTCTTCCATTTTGGTGTTAGACTTTTGAGACCAAAAACCATCATTTATTTTAAACATCCCCTCCAATTCTACTAACCCTTTAGGTATGTGGTTGGATGGTAACTGCACTATTTCATTCCCCATGATACATTCTTTTCCCTCAACACATTGCTGTATCTTATTGAAATCTATTCGCTGACCATCATAATGATAAAGGCCCTGAATAAACCTAAGGATGTCTAGGTCATCCTCAAAAACTTGCCAATTATATACATTATCAGGCACAACAGGCCTAGTTTTGACCTCTAACATAGACACACCAGTGAGGGTTATGTCTTCACTCTTAACGACAACATTTGCAAGAAAATTTGCCATGATATTATTGGATCTTTCTACCCAAAGTAGATTGAAAGCATCAAAAAACTCTAGTCTATCCCAAATAGCATGTTTATAAAGTTTCAACTTTTCATCTTTAGAAGCATATTGAGATCTCACTTGGGCTATAATCAACTGGGAATCACCATGAACTTTTAAAGACTTAATACCATGTTTTATGGCCACATCTAATCCTAGTATCAGAGCCTCATACTCGGCAATGTTATTTGTACACTCAAAAGTTAACAAGAAAGAGTATTTAAACGTAGTACCTGATGGAGAAATGAATACAACACCAGCTCCTGATCCTTCCTTGGAGCATCCAACATCAAAGAACATTTTCCATAGGCCATCTTGCTACAAAATTATCTCATCCACAATTGGATCTATGTTTTTCAATTAAGGTACTGCTTCTTCAATCACAAAATTGCTCATGTCAATATCTACAAAACAATTTAGATCCTCCGGAGCAACCACTTCAATCATGACTGAAGAACGAGGCTCCCTGTACAACTTTAACTCAGTTCCATTTATTGGGATGGTAGCATATGACAAATCTAGTTGCAAATTTCCACCCACTGCTGCAGCCCAATGTCTTGATAGTAACATGCCATAATGAGGTTTTGTATCAACAACAACCACATCCATTTTATATGTGGCTTCTGGGAATGCGACAATCTTCACTTCAATTCCAATTAGGGTCCCTACAATAGGTAATGCCCTATTATCCATGGCATAACACCTTCTACTAGATTTATTAACTTGCAACCCTAACTCCATCACTTGATAAGGCATTACAGTTGTAGCAGTGCCAGAATCAATCATACAATTTTTTAGCAAACAATTATTTACAAGCAAAGTAACGTAGAAAGGATTGATAGAAGAGGGATCTTATTTCACAATAGTCCCAACACATACCTCAGAGATGTCATTCATTGCAATTGGCTTATCCATGGACTTCCCTTCCTCTTGTAAAGTAGGCATAGATCTCTGCTCATTTATAAGAGCCAAGGCTGCTGCCTTATGCTCCTCTATTTTAAGCATCTCAAGCAAGGGGATGGAGACCTTCATTTGGGACAAGGCATGTCTCATATCAAAGGTAGGGGAGTCATTATAAAAATCAGGGTGATCCTTTGACCTACCAATTTTCTTTTTCACCTTGTTAGTAATAACTTCATTTTTTTAACTCGCAAGCCCTTGATCCTTACTATTTACAACATTGGGCTTTGGGGAATCCTTATCCTGAGAATTGCTCTTAATAAACACTGACCTGGGGAGTCCCTGCTCATTGTCTACCTTTCTATTCCTCAAATTGTATGATGATCTTGCTTGTGTTATGGTTTCCATAGTTAGATTTTTGATCTCTTCTTCACTGGGCTTTCTTCATTGTTTTACATCTGATCAGGATTCTACCATATGAGTCTTACAATCATTATTATCAAACTCTTCCTGATCAGATTGATTAAATATTTGTTGCTCATAATCAGAGAAAAGTTTTCTCTTATGATCAACATCAGGACAAAGAAATTCATCGTATGAGGAGACTAGGTCCCCCATTAGTTTAGTAGTGAACATGTTAATAGCAGGCTTTTCAGATCCTTCATAATCTCCTGCATATGAATCATTGGCCTCTTCTCCCAAGGCCTGAGCAATAGCACATTGGAATGGTGAGTGGGGCATATTACAAGCCACACACCAAGGGGTACTTTCCACATTATGTGCTATATTTTTCTTCAAAGGATCTAGGGTATCTCTTCCCTTTTGGGGTTCATTATTATCAGGAACAGGCCTCCCATCTTTCCAGTTTGTTTTGTAAGGCATATCTCTTAAGTTAGGGGCCTTGTCCTACCTTTGATAAGGAGGCCTTGTATCTTGAAAATTTCTACCACCTTTATCAAACCTTGTTGGGAAAGCTTTGTTAGTACTAGGACCTTTGTCCATTCTATCCTCTTCTTTGGATGGCCTTGCAGGTTGTGGCCTGGTTTCTCTCCACAGTCTACCTTCATCCCTTTTGTACATTTGGCCAGATGCCTTTCGCTTACTCTCAATATTTATGACCAACTTAAAAGCATCTCTAAGGGTACAGGGATTCTTGTCTCTCAAAAGGTAAGACATCTTACCATCCATAGAATTGAAATAAGTTGTCATGCAGACTGCATCATCTAGCCTCAATACTTGGAATAGTTTATAAATAGCCTTTTGGAATTGGCTATTAAACTCTGACATGCTCTCATTGTAATGTTTCTTGATATTATTGAACTCATTGAGCATGTAGCTAGAGTTCACATGTTCTTCATATTTCTCTTTAAAACATTTGACAAATTCTTCCCAAGTTGCAATATTGTTCTCAGGTAGCCCCCTGTACCAATCCTTGGCATCCTCAATCAATGATTGAACAAAGAGCTTCATTATGACATCTTCATGTTCAATCTCATAATCATTGACCTTATCTATGAAAATTTTTAGATGTTCTTCACAAGTGATAACATTATTTCCAGTGAATAATGGGATCTTCTTTCTAATTTCATTAGGGACAACATTTGGTTGACCAGGAATACCATAAAAAAATAGAGGCCTATATCTATCCAAATGAATTGGTCATCTTTGAATATTTGGTTGATTGAGAGGGGTAGCTGCAACATTTTGATAGGGTATAGTTCCCACTGTACCACTAGCTATAAGGGGAACTTGATTAGGAACTGGTCCAGGTAATATTTGTCTAGGGTGAAAGGCTTGAGCATTTGGAAGTGAATTATTGGGCTGACTGGGTGGAGTTGTTCCTATGGTGATAGGGATAGAGCTACTAGCGGATGTGTTCATGTTAGCATGTAGGAAGGCAATCTTCCTCTTCATTTCATCAGCAACATCCTCCAACTCAAGTTTCTCCAGTTGAATAGCCAAATCTTCCTTTGCTTTTCTAGCCTTCTCCAAGTCTATACTTGTTTGAGAAGGTACATTAGGAGGAGCCATAATTTTCTTGGGCTCATTAATATTTATACCTACCAATTTTTTTTTTCCCTTATCAGGGATTTCTTTGGGAGCAATTATAATCTCCTTGTTTCTCTAGATTTTAGAGGGATTCAATTGCCTTAGGATATAGCCTGTTCCCTCAAATTCACCTTGTTTTGGTTTAGTAGCTTGAGCTTTCTTTCTCAAATATTCCATGTCACCAAAGAAGTCCTTATTTAAACCTTGAACATCTTGGTTTAAATCACTAACTTGGGTCTCATTTTTCTTGGTTCTCTTGAGAAGTTCCCGCCTCTTTATGAGCAAATCATAGATTTGTTGTTCCCTCACTTTTACCCTATTTGAAATCTCAGCAAGTTGTTCACTCTCTTTTTTTCTCAAAGCAATCACCTCTTCTCACAAATTCTCAGAATCATAGGAGGTAGTCTCAGTAGCAAAGGTTTCTTCTGGTTGTTCTAGGCTTTCTCTTGTAGGGAAATACTCTACTTCTGTGACCTTTGTGATTACTTCTTTCTGCATATGCACACTTGGCGTGACCCTCTTAACATGTTCAGGATCGTCAGAAGAGGAGGAAGATTGATGAGGAAGTGGGACACGAGATCTTTCTTGACAGGGGCCTTGGGAACTAGGATTATTTTGACCTCTCCTAGACCATTGTTTCTTGCTTGGTGTATGGAGCTCATCACCCATATTATCTTCTGGGTGATCCTTGTAGTAATACCTAGTATTCCTTGGTCGACTCATGGTATATCAGAACAATTTTGGCAAGATTTTTCAACTATCAGCATAGGTAACATAGATTATAGAGTCACCACCCACTATTAAGCGGGAATCAAATTATTTTATGTTGGTCTAAAAATGAAAAATAGACAGGATTTGCACTAACCTATTGCAAGCTATTCAGAGATCCCCAGCAGAGTCACAATTTTTGTTAGTGCTCAAATCTACAGATTATCAAATACTGATATAATCCCAATGGACATAATCTAGCAAAATAAAAACACTAAGGTATTAAGGTTAGAAAACCTTCTTCACTTCAAGTATGAATACTCAGGTGGGTGTACCTATATAAATTTAATATTTTATTGAGCTCTGAATTGTGAACTAGCTCCTTCACTGCTTTGTTATTGCTTTCAAACATCAACCTAGTAAGATGATAATACTTTGAGTATGGCCCAAATTATCTTGATACACAGAACTATGATGGAAATCATGAAAGCAGCAACATGAAGCAATGGTTTAAGGATATTCATCCTTCTTCCTTTTAGAGTTGAACTTAAGGAAGGTAAACCTCATTCAGTGCTTCTATAAACCATTACAATACACATCTATGAACTTGTCATAGTGCAGTTCAAATTAAGGTTTATACAGATAAAGTAAAATCAATCAATTGTTTATATCTTGGGTGGAAAATAAATGTAAATGGATCCAGAGCCAGTGCCTTATCCACTTGGGCGTCAGAGTCAAACCCTACCTCCATATATATCTATCAAAACAAAAATACTGAAAATCAAATGACATGCCTAACATATCATCCTTTTAATTCCTACAACTGTCATCAAATTCATACATGGATTTGTAATTCCCAGAGACTTCCCCTAAGATTTTACTCTTTCCTTGAAAGAAACTTAAGCTTAAACCCTATATTCACCTTGTGAATAATGTATTTAAAATGCCTTGCAATCTAAATACATAAGAAAACTAAAACAATCCATACATAAAGACAACAAAATAGTAGTAACAGAGCTCCAATATTTTGTATTAATGGTCAAAACGCATTGATACAATATCCTCTTATTTAAAGAAAATAAGGTTTTGTATTTAGAAACTTTCTTATAGAGTATTTTTCACCCCCCTATAATGAACAAAGACTTTCTATATATACTAATCAGCCATCTGGGAATCCTTGAAAGGATGCAACAAGTTTCAGATGGCTGTTAAAAGATCTTGCAGTAAAAACAAGATTACAAACTAACAAAAATTGTTTGCAACAACATATTACAAATATCTATTCCCAATAATCTTGCAGGTGGCACCTTTGCCTAAGGATATTTTAGAGCAGTTACTAAATTTATTGCATGAATGATGACCACCATCCGGCTAACCTACATCATCCTTTGTTTGGACATGCTCTCCCTCGAACTCTAGATCAGGTGCCAAGTGCATTCTATTCTTCCTCTTCCTCTACAAGTTGGACAACTGGCTTCTTCTTCTTTATTATTAACTTCTCCCAAGCCACCACATCATCACCAGATGGCCAGTTGTAGCTCTGCAGCTCCTGAAGTGATTTAATCTGCTGCTCCCATGTAGAATTAGTTATATTTTTGGCTTCAACCACAAACTGTATGCAATCATTTTCAATCTTGAAAAGACTGTCAATGATATTATTACATCTATCCAGGTCCAAAGCATTATCATCCTTTAGGAAGGCATCCTGTTTAAGTACCAACTGATCCATTGACAACTTCCATTCTTCCACCTTGACCAAATTTCCATTGTCATCATAAATCAGAGGCAAATATTTTCTATAATCTTTATCAAACATGGCCAGCTTGGCCTTTATTTGGTTTGACTTTCCTTTGAAAAACTTTGAAGCAACACTTATTAAGCCAATCTTCTCAAAAACTTCACTTACTACTTTAGGAACGTCTACCCTGTATTCTTGCAAATCATCAAGTTTATCAAATAATATACTCCTTCCTAACCATGTGCTGAAAAGTGGCTCCAAGGTGATTAAATGCTCATTCACCTTTTCATTAGTCTAGTGCAATAAGCTGAATGATTTATGGATTGATTCCATTCTATCCTTTATCCTACCTTGCCTATATTGCACAATCTTTGACATAGTATCCAAAGATGCCTCTGTCCTTATCTTTTCCAAGTCATTAGTGGGTCTCTCAAGCACTTCCACATTTGTCTGCAAAGGGGCCTCAATTTGCAAAGAAGGAGGAGGAACAAACTTTGAAGCTTCTTCAATCTTGACTCTTACCTCTGCCAACTCATCTTCTAATTGTTTGATTTTCATCATTTTCAAGTCTCTATCCTTGGCCACTAGGTTCACGCTTTCAAACAACTTTGAGTACCTCTCAGAAAATTGAGTTGTCTTGGCCTCATTCAAGTTGGCCCAATGAGTCATTTCCTTGGAAACTTCAAGGTCAGTTGTATTCTGCACGGTCCATATGATTTTTTTCCCCTCCATCTTATCCTCTATACTTAATAGGGATGGATTTTTGGTCCTAGGGGCCATAGACCACATTGCAATAGCTTGAGACTTAGGGTCATAGCCACTTCCTCTTATCATGTCACCAATGTGAACCTTATATGATAGGCTACCCTGTGGTTGCTTCCTTATTTGATCTATGATGAATGCAGAAGTTAGATCCCATCCTGGAGTTAATAGCATTCCACTTGCCTTGACCAATTATCTAGCTTCATCTGGTGTTATAGGATCTAGGCTAGGATCAAAAGAAGCTAAAGCTCTCACTGTTTCCTCACTTGGCTCCACACCTTCGGGCATAGCTTTGTTCACCTCTTGTTGCTTGTTCCAAATAAGAAAACTCTTGAATTCATCAGTTTTAATAAATTGGTCATCACTCAAAAATTCCTTTTGATAGACTTCTCTGATATCCTTTTCGAACCACAGGGCCTGTTCCTTATTTGTTTTATCAGTGGCCACCTTCTTGCTTGCTCTTATTTTTTTTCTCAATTGGTGATGGTAAGCCCTATCACCTGGCACTAGAGCAGATGCTCTGTCAATTATTCTCTTTTATTTTCCCTACACTGGAGGCTCTCCTTCCTCAAGCCTCTGCTTCTTCAAAGGTGGCTCTTGGACACTCTCTATTTCTGGCTGGTCTTCACTAGGCTCAATAATTTGTACATACCCAACTTGTGGTGGGCTATTTCCTTCCGGGGACTCATCAGAAGACTCCTCTTAATCAGAAGTTGAATAGTCTTCCTTTTCTTTGGTTACTTCTAGTCAATCAACTTCTCCAACTAATTTGATAGAGTGTCATGCATCTCTATCATCTTGTCAATTCTTTTCAGATAAGGAAAGTCAAGGAAGAAACCCTCAAAAGGAAGTTGGGCTACCATCACTTGTTTTGATAAATCTATCAAATCAAAGTACCTGTTCCATCTCCTTTTAACTTGATCATGCTCAAAAATATTTTTGATTACATCTTCCTCATCTAAACCTTCATGTTCCTTAGTCCCCTTCATTGGAAGTAGAATTACATACCCTCACCCATAATTTTACTGGATTATACTGGCCTTCAAAGTTAAACCTTGGTTTCAACATGGTCCAGTCAAAGCTATTGATGTTGAAGAACAAAATCAAGTGCATTAACAAAGAATAATGCATGAACTTAATTGGGCTCTTACTTTCTTTGACAGAAATCAAACCCTCATGCATTGTATCAATTATATACTAAATGTAATCATAGTCAGTATTTACCAAGGAATTTTGGATGTCCAAGATTATCATCAACAAATCAACTGCCAAGAACTCTGCATCTCCATCAATTCCCAAAACCCTACACAATGCATAAGAGGTCTACGTCATATAATGTTGGAGGGAATTAAATTGGTAAGGGGCATTCATGTGAGTAGGGAGGGAAGCTATATACTTATCCTTCTTTGGGATATTCTTTGTCATTTGGTCCTTTACTATCCCTATGTTATTCTTGTACCTCTCCCTTTCTTTGCTCAGGTCAATTTCGGTGGAGGAAGATGCATAGAAATTAAAAGCTTTCATGAATGAACCCCTATCTAGAGTAACCAAAGATGATTGGTCCTCTTTTCTAATTGTTTTTGAAATAGGGTCATAATGCCTAGCTAGTGGAACAATTAGATCCACATCTAAAAATATATCAGGAACAACTAATTTTCCTAAACCCAAATTCCAACCATTACACATAGGAATATGCCTATCTTGATTTCCATAAAAGAAGTTAAAAATAGTATAACTTGTACTATTCAGTATGATAGCATCCCTAGATAACCCCGACACATCTTCAAAAACATCATCGGGAGTTCTTTTGTTCTAACTGGATCCTGGCAGCAATTTCATGAATTCATCTACATAATTAGGCTGGCCCTTGTCTTCAACACTTTTAGACTTGGCTTCACTAGTGGAAGACACTGCAATCTTCTTAGGTTGACTCATCTTCACTACAAGATTACCTTCAAATTCTCCAAACTGGATTTATTTGGCGCTCAAAAACTACTTCATCAAGACACAATTTTCTTCGACTAATTTTGGACACAAGAAACAATGAGCTTAGCTTATTTATTGATATGGATCAAATGTGTACAACTACCACAATTACTGCAAATCTCCTTAATTGTTTCCACATTCAATTTGATATACCATCAGATTTCAAAATTGGAGTTAGCCATGTTTGGATGTTGACAGATAAATTAAACAACTCAAAAACAAGGCAAAGAGGCAAATGATTAAGATTATGCACTTTAAACCTATTTACATCATGCAATCTTCCTTTGAAACTGATTGGATGGCTCATTAGTTTACTTTCCATCTTGACTCTATACTTTATCCACGCAGGTAATGGTCCCTTTTCTTTTCTTTTATTACCTTTTCCAACTGAGCCCATTTAGCGAATCAACGACTGAAAACCTCTCGTAATCGCTTAATACAATGTTAACCCTAGCTCATTTTTAGTGAAATGGAAACCAAAGCCTTCACGAGTTCTCACAATGCAATTCTTAACTCTTCATCATCTTAGTGAATCAGCGACTGAAGTGATCACCTTTGAGCACTTGGCTGCAATTATCATTTAGAGAACTGGCGAATAAGGTCATCTCCCATTCTCTTAATGTCCTGGCTAACTGTCAATTTTCTTGGAGATTTAGCAAACAAAGGGTGTGTGCATTCACTTAATGAGATACTTAACCACCTGATTATTTAGAGAACTAGCAAAACTTTTACTCTCTGAGTCACTGAATCTTTCCTTAACCATCACCTTTATTCTAAGACTTAGTGACTGTATGCTTCACCCATTCGCTAGATGTTAATGCTAACTGCCTGGATATCTGAAAACTTGGCAAACATCATATCTTTGAATCACTGAATGATGTAGCTTTGACTGCCAACATCACGGGGCTTGGGGAATGCGGTTAGTTGACCATTTCATCGAAACATATAATCTTTATTTATTTGATTACTAGAATCAGCGAACAAAGGGTCCGCTGAATCTTGCAACACTTCAAACATTGAATGTTTCGTTACATGATTAAGTGACTAAAGACTTAAAACTTTTCTTAATCCTTTGATTCACCCATTTGCCAAATACTTCTAGCCTTTACCTTTTCTTTAAGAGAACTCACGACCATATGATTCGTTGAATCACCAGATACTTCTTGTATTTCACTAACTCATTTCAAGAATAAGTGAACACAAAAACATTACCTCTGCCGAACTCATTTCATCAAATTTTCAAAATTGCCAGACTTGGATGATGATAATATAAGTATTCGGTCACTTATTCACCAAATTAAACATGTAGGACCCAAAAGATACTTGAGATTAAAACAGAGCCATTGATCTTGAAATCAATCCACGGTATTCACCAGTTCTCCATTTGATGTAACGCTTGACCACTGGATTCAGAGAATGAGCAAATACTACTTTCACTAGGTCATTGAGTGTTAACACATGACTACCAAGGACTAAGTGAACTGGGGATAATTGTTCTCTAGTTCTCACAAAGGGTAAAATAACCGCCAAAACATTTGGAGACTCAGCGACAAAGAAAAATAGTTAACAAGGTTCAGACACATTCACCAATTTGCTGAATGGTTGAGGTGATCACCGGAAGACTTAGTGACCACATGACTAAAATGACACTTAGCATAAGATTGACTTGTTCACTGATTCACCGAATACTATATGAGACATGCTATGACAATTTTTTGATTTAGGGAACACTTGGGATAATTAAGTACGTGCATGAATTAACCCACCTAAGTGACTAAAAGGTAATAATGAAATAGAAGAACAAGGACAACATGAGGGTTCTTGGATGAATTTGACATTTTTCAAAAACAAAACCTAGGGTAAGGATTTATTGAACTCAGCTATGACAATTTTTTGTGAATTTTCCAAACCCTAGACCAAACAAAACACCTGGAAGGAGATTTAACCCAAAATTTGGACACACACCTCAGAAAATTAAGAATGTAGCCAATAGCTCTAGTGGTGGTGCTATGCTAGTATCCCCAAAAGGAGAAAGATACTATACAACTTTTAGATTTAGTTTCTCCTACACTAGCAACATTGCAGAATATGAAAGTTTGGTGAATGGACTGGAGTGGGCTAGGAAAAGAGGGCTCAAAGCCCTAAAAGTTTATGGTGACAGTGAGTTAGTAGTCATCCAAGTGAGAGGGATAAGTGCAACCAAAAATGACACCATGAAAGCATACAAACATAGAGTTTGGGATGCAATTGAAGACTTTTGTGCTTTCAACATTGTTGCTATCCCTAGAAAGCTAAATCGAAATGCAAATAGATTAGCTGCTATTGGATCTCAGTATGACATTCCTAATAGTATTTCAAAGGAGGAGGCCCAAAAACATATGAAAGTGATTTTTAGACCTTCTATCCCTGATAATGATACTAATTGGCAAGTGTTTGACAATGATGAGCAAATTCTGCAATTCTTGTTTGAAGAGGATGTCTTCTCAGAGCATAACCAAGATAGACTGTTGATGAACTATGGTGACCAAGTGATACAACTGAAGTCTAATAAGATTCCTAGAGGTGTTGTCACCTTACAAGTTATCTTCAACAAAGATGATCAAGTTAAGAAGAATAAAGTTGGCCTGGTGGTTCAACAAGAACATTGTGTTGAATTGGAGTTAGAACCAGGTAAAGGCTTACAATTTGGAAAAGTAAACACTAATTTGGAAAAGAAGGCTTACACCCAATTATTTAAGGAATTCAGTGATGTTTTTGCATGGAAATATGAAGACCTCAAAGGTTTTAATGTATCCCTTTGTCAGCACACTATTGAACTAGAGCCTAATGCCAAGCCAGTAAGGCAAAAACAAAGGCTTGTTAATCCCAAGCTTGAGCCACTTATGCATAAAGAGGTGCTCAAATTGATAGAAAGTGGTATCATCTACCCCATCAAGCATACTAGTTGGGTTTCCAACCTTGTTCCTATAAGGAAGAAGAATGGGGAGTTGAGGTTATGTGTTGACTTTAGGGATCTTAACAAGGCCTCTTTAAAAGACCGCCATCCATTACCCTCTATGGAACAAATCTTACAATGTGTCTCTGGATCCGAGAGATTTTCATTATTGGATGGCTATTTAGGATATAATAAGATCCTAGTTAATGAAGAGGATCAATATAAGACTACATTTACAACCAAGTGGGGAACCATGGCTTATCAAAAGATGCCCTTTGGTTTGTCAAATGTATGTGCTACTTTTCAAAAGAAAATGGATATGGCCTTTAAAAGCCTTGTTAGCTCTTTTTCATGTAGAATCACCAATATAGCTATTAAGCTTGACTCTCAGGTTCCCAATTCTGAATTCTTACAGGGAAAAGGATAATTGATAAGGACCAAGTCCTTCTTCTACTTCAGGCTCCACAAACCCAGGTGGGTGTACCTATCTTCAGACTCACTACTTCACAATGAAAGCCTTCCAGTGGATTAGGGGTTCTCACAATGACTTGCTAATGTCTCTTGCTGCAACTGATGTAGAGCTTGGAAAGCCAATCCATGATGTTAACAAAAGAAAACAATCATTGCAGAAAAATGGAAAAAATGACAAGGGTATTCACCCTTCTTCTCTTCGAGCTTAAAAACTCAGGTAGGTTAACCTATCTGATTCATCTCTTCAAAGAATCACTAAAGGTACTTGTAGTATTCAATGCAACTTATAGACATGTTTTCTCTTAAACATGAAAGGGAAAAGTGATTTGAATTGGTTTGGATGCAATTCTAGAAAAAGACCAGTGCCTAATCCATTGGGTATGGAGTCAAATTGAACAGACATTCACAAAGATTTACAACTCAACACATCTAAAACTAGTAACATGCCTTACATACTACTTTTATCATTACAAACACATGATCATCAAATCCATATATCCTTGACATTCTCAGAAACTATCCAACAAGATTTACTCCTTCCTTGAAGGAAACTGAAGAATAATATCACAGTCTACCTTATAGATGACAAACCAGAAATGCCTTACAAATCTAGCTCATAAGAATTTCAGAAAACATACAGAGACATCAAGTCCTTGCAAAGAGACTTCAGGTGTATTTTATTATATAAACATTGCTTCAATACATTCAAAATGCCAAAATACTCAAAAAACTAGAACACTAAACTTAACCAGAACTTGCATTAGTTGGAACTCAAACTTGCAGAGCTCTGCTCATGCAAAAAGATTGGAACCTTTTACAAAGAAATCAAATTAGAATAAGAAGGAGAGGAGAAAACTCAAAATTCATCCACAAACTGACACTTGTTATCCTCTAAATCTCCTGCTGATGAATCATTGCTCACAATTGAAAATCTGATCTGCATCATTCCTTCCTAAAAGCACCTGTCCTCTACTCAAACAAAATATGAATCACAGGATTGAACAAAATAGATATTTCCAAAATATCTTCCTGGCCCCTATTTCATTCAACTAGAAATAACTCAAACCAGTAACCACTTGCACTGAAATTGATCCCAAAAATGGAATCCTCCCGTCGAGACCTTTCTGGCGGTATATAATACTTGATATTTTAGATAAAAATTGCCCCTTCCAGCATCAGTTTGAAAAATCAGGCCCTGGCCTGTAAAAATGTGCACTAAATGACATTTTGAAGAAATTAAAATCTTCTATAGTCTAAACTATAGAAAATTATCATTTAAATTTGATTTTCAAATTTGAGAATTGACCGTATGCACAAATAAAATATTATTATAAAAATATTTTATTTCTCCTTATATCTCCCCATGGCTCCAACTATGCACCATGTGTCACCATCTGACTGGATGCATAGACAAACCTCAGGTAACCCACTGATTGGGAGAACTAGTGACCATGTGCATTCTTGTGATCTCCAAGTGATGTCTTTAACTGCGGTTAACACTGGCGATTCACTGAAATAACCATTCTCGAAATCTCAGAATAAGACTTTAACCCTGATTACCATTTGGGGAATGGGTGACTAAGCCCATTCTCTAATTCTCTAAATGTCATGCACTAACCGCTAGAAATTAGGAGAACTGGTGAATAGCTTATCTCTGATTCTCCAGATTATTTGGGTTAACCACCAGCTAACTGGTGAACTAGCGAACGCAATCAACAAACCACCACCGCTGAGTCATGAAATCTTTGTTTGACCGCCAATTTAATCTCATGAATTGGTGAATGGTCACCACATGTCCACTTTGACCACCACATGTCTCCTACATCATTGACCTAGGTGTCACCTCACTAGCCAGCTGCCACGTGTCAGCCTGGCACATGATCGCATGGGACAGAAATGGCCCATGAGATCATGCGACCACCATTGGATATTGCACATATCTGGAGGTTGGCAACCCTGCAAAAACCACAACTTGTCAAAATTATTTTTTCTTTCCTTGAGGCCCACCTTCCATCCAACCGCCAACTAGATTCCAAGTGGGCGCAGGCATGAAAATTGAGGCAAGCGGCAAGGTGGTCACACAGACAGGCAGAGCCTCCTCAATTTCAAGTTACCTTCACTCGGAGTGGATTTTCTTATAAAGCTATCAAACACCTATTTTTGCATGAATGTGGGACTATTAGTTTGGAACGTTTTAAAACCTCTTTTGAATTTCACTTCAAAATATGGTGGGACCTGCCGTGCCAGAAACCTCCAACTTAAGAGGGCCCACCAATAGCCTATGGGCTTTCTTATTCACAATGCATATTGAGTGCTAGCACATTTAAATAAATAAAAAAAACTTAACCCAATGAATGTGGGATATTAGTATTGCGCATACACACAACTTTCACACCTGCCTCCTTTCAAAATATTGGCTTCATATCCAAGCTAGCGCGCACCTCCAGGTGGGCCAACAAGGGCATGGGAAGCTCGAATTGGCCAGCTCATCACTGCTACCATGTGTCACCTTGTCACATGATCGCAAGATAGTATTGCTGGTCTTGCGATCATGCGACCAGCCTTCTCTACCCTATCGTTGACCTTCCCCACCTTTCACATGCCTTCTCAATGCCTTGTCGCATGATCACAAGGCTTCTCTCTCCTCTCTTGCAATCATGCGACCTTAATAAATGCCCACCATTTTTGTTTTCCATCCGCGCATATTCACAGGCTTGTTTTTTGTGTGGGGCCCTCTCCTTTCACCTTTTCGCATGATCGCATAACTCTTATTTGGTTTATGCGATCATGCGACAACCTTAAAACTTTTTCTATCATAGCCAATGTGCGTGGGTCCCCTCTAATGCTCTTGTCGCATGATCGCATAACTCATATTTTATTCATGCAATCATGTGATAAGCATCTTTTTCAATCCACCAACCACCTTAATGCAGTTTATTATATTCTATTTTTCTCTGACGTTTCTATCAATCGGATGAAATCTAGGCAATTCGAGAACTTTCTTCAGGAAGAATATTTTGAAAACAAAAGGGAATGTTTTGATGTTTAGTCTGATACATACTCATCCATCCTACAAAATGGCATCCCATGACGACAACCGAGGTGAAAGTTACAAGCCTTCAACATTGCTCATTTCATTCTGTTCTACAAACCCACCGTTAGAAAACAATAAACTACAATTGCAACCATCCTGGTAAAAATACCAAACAGACCCCAGAGGAGCCACAAACTGGCATGAAAGTATGTTAAGATGTCTACAACCTAAATCCACAACTGATTCAATTTGGGCATCTTTTAGACAAAAGATATAGCTCACAGAAAATAGGTACTTGCAGAAGTAAACTCAGGATATGCAGAAAAGTACTAAAAATTGTAAATGGAATTAGCTTCAAAAATTAAGAAGGTGGATTGGTAGGAAGCTCCAACTGGGACTGGAGATAGTATTTTATGTTTATAGCATAGGGCAACAAGAATTTCAACATTAGGCTTGACCGGTCAAAAGTTATAAGTAGGCAAAGTTGACTCCTGGGATTTTGCAATTTAGAACAACTAGGCAGTTTTTAATTTTTGCAAACAGAATGGGCCTGGAAAAGCTTACAAATGGATTGGTCAAGACCCAAAATACTGGAGCAATGAATTATTTTATGCATAGATCATAGGGACACAAACAGATTGAGATTAGCATCTCCAGGGTGCAAATTACAAGCTGACAAAGTACCCCTTCCCAGAGACCTTCATACTTCATACAAACCCATTTCAATATGCAAAATGAAAGCTCAATTTGAAACAATGGAATGTAAACAAGGTATCAAATCATTCTCCACTCATTACAGGACCCGGAGACACCCTTTTCACATGTGCATTTTGGACCAAAAGGAGCACTTTAGCAAGCATTTTACATGGTACCTCAAAACTGCATTTTGAGTACCAACAAGCCTCATGTACAAGTTTTTACTAGTCTACTTAGATGACATAACTATCTATTCTAAACATACAATAGATCATATCAAACATCTGAGGAAGATCTTTGAAAGGTGTAGAGAGTTTGGGATATCTCTTAATCCCAAGAAATGTGTGTTTGTAGTTCATGAGGGGAAATTGTTAGGATATATAGTGTCCAAAGAGGGAATCATAGTAGACCCTGAAAGGATTGCAACCATCTTAGAGCTACCATTGCCACATCATAAGAAAATTCTCCAATCTTTCATAGGAAAGATTAATTTTGTTAGGCATTTCTTTCCTAATATTGTAGATTTATTGAGGCCTTTGACAACCATGTTAAAGAAGAGTTCAGCCTTCAACTGGACTAAAGAAGGCAAAGCCAACTTCCAAGCTATCAAAGAGGCCTTGACAGAAGCTCTTGCTCTATTAAACCCAAATTTTAGTAAGGATTTTATCATTTATGCTTATGGAGGTCATGATGCTATATCTGCAATGCTGACTCAAGAAAATTTAGATGGATTGGAGCAGCCTATTGCTTTCTTCAGCAAAGGTTTAGAAGAGTATGAACAAAGATACTCTTTTTTGGAAAAACACGTGCTTGATGTGGTAAAAAGTCTTAAAAAGTTTAGATATTTATTAACCCATAGCAAGGTACACTTGAGGGTTACTCATCCAAGTGTCAAAAGTTTTTTTCTTTCCAAGGACCTAAATGAGAAAAGAGCAGGTTGGATTACCAAAGTGATGGAGTATGACATTGATATGCAAACCACCAAGCTGGTTAGAGGAAGAGGTCTTTGTGAGCATTTGGTAGAGGATGAAAGTTCAAAGAAATCGGAGCAAATAGATGCGTCTCTGGTTGTGCATTCTATAGAGGAACATGTGAAGGCAGCAGGTTGGTTGCCTAACATGATTCATTACTTGAAGATAGGAAAATGTCCTACAGGCCTGAATTTAGCAAAAAGAAGATATTATAGATTACAATCTATTCCCTTTGTGCTGATAGATGAAGCTCTTTTTAGAAAGGATCACAATGGTGTCCTTTTGAGATGTATTGATTCAGAAAGGATAGTTGATGTCCTATTTGAATTTCATGATGGACCTTCTGGAGGTCACCTTTCTCCTAGGACGACTACTTTTAAAATCATGAGGGCCAGATACTATTGGCCATCTATCTTCAAGGATAGTCATGATTATGTGAGAAAATGCATCAAATGTGCCATGTTTGTAGGAAAAGAAAGGCTTGCGGCTCTACCCCTTCAGCCAATCAGAATAGAGCAACCATTCATGAGGTGGGGCATTGACTTTATTGGTATGATTAATCCTCCATCTAGTGTAGGACACAAGTGGATAATCACTGCAACTGATTATTTCACTAGATGGATAGAAGTAGTTGCCTTAAAAGAATCAAATGAGAGTGTTGTCTTAAGTTTTTATGATGATATAATTCATAGATTCAGCACTCCAGACTCCATAATATCAGATAATGCATTGGCATTCATAGGCCTTAAAGTCTCAGAATGGGCAATCAAAAATGACATTTATTTGAATACAAGTTCAAATTACTACCCTCAAGGCAATGGTTTGATAGAATCAACTAACAAGAACTTGATTAGGCTAATCAAGAAGACTCTGCATGATAACCAAAGGGATTGGCATAGTAAGTTGAAGTCTACCTTATGGTTAGACAAGATTACCCCAAAGAAGATCATTGGGAATTCTCCTTATGTGTTAGTATATGGTAGAGAGACTAAGTTGTCCATTTCAATTGAATTGCCAGCTTTGGACTCGGCTACTCAATATGTCCTGTTTGAAGAAGGAGATCCCTTACAAATCAGGTATGCTCATCTCATAGAGTTAGAAGAATTCAGAGATAAGTCGATGAAGGATATGGAGTTCCATCGGGTACAAACAAAGAAAATTTTTGATAGAAGAGCTAGGGCTAGAGACTTCAAAGTTGGAGATGTAGTCCTCAAGTGGGATGAATTCAGATCAAGGCCTGACAGACATACAAAGTTTGATTCCTTTTGGGGTGGACCATTTGTTATTACAGAATGCAAGGGGCCTAATGCTTTTTAGATATCAAATCTTGGAGGAGATGCCTTGCCCATATCAGTTAATGGATTCCACCTAAAGCCTTGCTTTGAGGCTAATCCTTCCTTGTAAATCTCTATAAATATGTTTCCTATTTTTTGTCCCTGCTTTCTAGGTTAGTTTTTCCTATTTCCCAAGAAGTGCTCATGCACAGTTTTTTTTGTTCTTCTAGTTCTAGGTCTCTCTCTGTCAAGCAAGTTTTATATTCAGAAGATGACTCCTATGCCCAATGAATTGCATTAAGGCCATTGGTTTCGATGTGTAGCAGGCTAACATCTAGCAGAAATCACCAAAATGTTACCCAAAATTTCCCGTTCCATACAATTTGGCCACAGGCTGGGATCCATCCAATATTTTGTTTCCCTTGTTGAACCTCTAAAATTTTTTCATGGTCTTGCATCTCCTCTTCTGGTCTCTGCAACTATCCAGACTCTCTGGTCTACAAGTCTTTATTTGAAAAGGTGACCGTTAACCCCCAAGAGCTTAAAACCCTTTAGCCTGTTATATTTCACCGTTACCTTTTTGATCACTTAAGTTCTCCTTTTTCCACATGCTCTTTATTTTCTAATTGGTCACAAGATCTCTTATTCCTAGCGGTTAAGTCCTTAACATCCAGTGACTTGGCGAGTGGTTACCGTTATGTTTCATGGTCCTAGTTTTGAGGTAGTTAATATCCAAGCAAGATCAATGGCTATCATTATACCATTGGGTAAAGATGATGCCTTTTTAAGTGTTGTGGTATAATGATGACTATCAATCCTCTTCGTTAGCTTAGCACTCTTGTCAGTGGGTCCACTGCCACTTTGTTCAAGGTGTTTGCTCCTGATTCGCTGACAGGTTCGTGATGTGGATGTTTATCAGTGGGCCCGAGGTCCTTGGCTTATGAGGTGAGTTAAAGTTCAAACATGATCCATGATTGTCATTATACCACTCAGATAAGATGCATAATGTTTAAGGCTGTGGTATAGCAACAACCGTCTGATGAAATGTTAAGGATGTCATGGGTCCATGTTGCCAGGAGGCGCTGACATGCTCAATTCTTATTGGTTGCTGGGAAGAATAGTTGGTAGTTGTCAGAGCTAATAAAGTAGTCAAAAGCAAATGAAAGAGTGACACATGGCAAGGTGGACCCAGTTCTTCAAGCATATAGTCCCTCCATCTCTAGTTCTTTGAAATGGTTAAGTTTTTTATTCAGCAACTGAGTGACTATGTGTTCGTGAATTCTCTCATTTCTGGTGGTCAAGTCCTAAGCATTCAGCGATCTGGTGAAGTGGCTAACATTTTTTTGGTGGTCTCAACTCTCAGGCAATTAAAGTTTAGTGGAGATCAATGATCATCATAGTACGACAAGGGAAAGATGCTCGAGAGATATTCATCATGGCTATGCGATGACTTTCTGATCTTTCAACGTGAAGGTGATCTATTAGGTGGGTCTGCTTGCTGGATATGGTTGACGTGCTCAGTTCAAAGACTAGTAGTATGATGATAAGTGGCATGATGGGCCCAAGTTTGTAGGTTTAGTCAGGTGATTGCTCAGTATAAAATGAATATTCTTTTTATCCAGTGATTATGAGATTTCTCTTCTAGTCAGGCAATTGCTCAATTGTAAGGAATATTCTGAAGACCTCAAGTGATTCAGTGACTATCAAAGTGGAATAAATGGTTGTCACGTGATTGCCAGAATAAGCCAGGATTAAATAAAGCATCAAGAGATTTAGCAACTAAAAGTAAAAGGAAAGCTTGAGGTTAAATGCAAGGTTAGGGTTAAAAGTAGAAGTGGTACCTGGGTAAAATAGAGGATCAGATGGCTACGTTTTAAAAAATAGATCAAGTTTAAATATCAACCACTGATGGATAAAGCTTGGTGCTACCTATGACCATTTTATCAATTTTAAATTCAAATATCTCAAAGACTAGATTTGAATAGTTATTGGCGAGCCCTAGTTGAAGAGAGGTAGATGGGTCAAGGCGGCTTGTCTGCAGGCAGATGTAGTGATGAAATGGACATGTAGGTACAAAGATATGATCGGTTAGGATATTTTCATGGGAATTTATGATCAGATAGGATAGAGTTAGGGTTTGATTATTTTATGAAAATCTATTTAACCCTAATTAGGTTTTGGCTCCTACCTGTGTGCAAGAGGAGATCTATATATTAGTTTTTTGTAGCCTTTAGAGCTCAGAGTTTACAATTGTAAAAAGAGTTTCTCTTGCTTAGGAGTTATCCATGGCATTTGTTCTACCCTTTGGCTCTTATAGTTTGTAACCTTTCATTGAAATCTTAGATTCAATAGAGGCTATCTGTGGCATTTATTCTACCCTCTGGTCTTTCCCTTGTCCATATTTCTCTTATTGAATATAATATAATGGCTTTATTAGAGAAATCTTGGAGTTCAAGGGCCCTTCTTTCTTTCAACTTATTTCTATACTACTATGTCTGATTTTTTTTGAGTGAGTTTGTGGGTATACTTAAGCCCCCTGCCATTTTGTCTCATTCCTGTGCCCTTTTGCTGAAGAGAACATTTGCTTGCAGGTCATAGTTTGTGTCTCTTTCTCAGACCCCTCTGTGAAACACTTATACAATCCTATTTAGAAAGATTGTGTTCTATTAGACCTGAGAGCCTTCATGCTAATCTGGTCAGTGTATTGTGTTCATTTCAATTCGGTGTATCACCTAGTAGGTAGTTTGCTTTTAGTCATTTCCCTTTCAAGCATTCCTTCTATCACTTTCCCCTCAAGAGTTTACTTTCTGGTCTAGAAGAAAATTAAGGTGATTATCCAAGAGGAACCAGCCTAGAACTTGGAGGTCTCATCTCAGTTAGCATAGGTCCCCCAACTTGGAGATGATTCCCATGTTATACTAAGTTATAAAGACCAAGAGAGCTTGAAACAAGGGTGAAAAATTAGTGTATAAAAGTAACTATTTGGAATTATAATTTAGTCTTTGTGGATTTTTTTTCTTTCATTAGTTTAGGTTTGTGTATTTGTCTTTTCATAGTTTTGTAAATACTTTTCTTTTACTAGTTCACTGTCCTGAACCAGGTAGTTGGCATTGTGAAGCATGTAGCTCACTATCCCACCATAGAAATAGTATGGCCTTTTGGGGATAGTGAGTATACATAATTTAATTGTCTCATGCAGGAGGAATGACCCTCAAAGGAAATGGAGCTATTTCTAACCTCTTGCCCTAGGTGAGCTAGTGGTTGCCCAGTTAGGGAAGAGTGAAGTTGCAGAGCTTCAAGAATGAAGGGTTGTGAAGATATAGATAAATGCATGCATTGAGTGGATAGAGGGATGTGTTAAGGTCCCTTGGTAAGAAGTAAGAGTTAATACCAATCTTCGAAGGCATCAAACCAATCTAAAAACTAGATAGACCTAGGAAAGGCCTAGAAACCCTTGAAAATCCTCATTTTGAGTTAAGGTACTGTATGACCATTTGGAGGCCTTAGACATTGAAAATATTTGAGTTGTAGATGAATGAATAGGAGTCTCTAAAGAAATTTAGCAGTGGTTAGTGGGAGTTTTTTGAGTTATTCCCTAATTTCTCAGAGTGGGAGGGCTAATTGGGACACTTTCCTTGTAGCCCTATTTTGGTGCCAAATCTTGAAATCAGTAAGGAAGACCAATGCATGGGATTGTATTAAGCATTGGAAAGAGTGAATTAGGAGATTTTGCAGCATCTCCATGACCCTAAAACAAGCTTGGAAAGATTTAAGCAGTTAGACCTTAGAGAAAGCTAAGGAGACTAGAGAGTTCCTGACCAATAATGAGGACCTAGCAGGTGGAAAAGATTGGAGTTTGCACAAGATAGAAGAGTGGGGCATGGAATAGGGGATTAAAAGTAGAGTGATGATCCTATAGGTCTAGTAGGTGATCTTGGAAGACACCACAAATCTCAGAGGAAGACTAGAAGCATGAACTAGTGATTAGTTCATCCCCTCTCCCTATCAAGTGGTATTAGAGCCTATTAAAGGTTTTGGAATAGTAATTGCACAAGAAGGTGAATGATTTCACCAAATGAATCTAGTGGATCAAGAAAAATGGTGACCAAGATAGAATTGGCCAAGATAGTTGAAGAGAAAGAGGAGGACAACAAATTGGTGAGAGCGAGACTAGAACAACTAGAACAGTTGTTGAATGATGTCCAAGACAAAGTAGATAAAGTCAAGGAAAAGATGGAACAAAAAGAAGAGAAAGAAGCTAAAGAAAAGGAGATTGAGTTGGAGGAAGAAGCTCCAACACCAGACCCTATTATACTGGAGGAACCTTTCTTGAAGGCACTTAAGGAAATCAATAGTAAGGCTTTAGAATGCATTCCTTTGTTCAATGGAAAAATGGATCCAGATCTCATCATGGATTAGATAGAAGGAATGCAAAACCATTTTGAATGTGATGGTGTCTCTGATGCTCAAAAAGTGAAGGTGGAAATGTCAAGGTTGAGAGGCTGAGCTTTAACCTGGTGAAAATTTGTCCAAACTGAAAGAGAGAAGGAAGGAAGGAGCCCCATAGTCACTTGGAAAGGGATAGTGGCTAAAATCAGGAAAGCTTATGTCCCTGATGACTATGAAATATAGCTACATAGGAGAAGATGGAATCTTAGGCAGAAGGAGATGAATGTATACTCCTACACTAAAAAATTTTAAAAGCTATGCTTAAGGTCCAAGGTAGTGGACGATGAAAGCATAAGATTGGAAAGATATTTGACTAGTCTTAAGTGGTCCATCCAAGAAGACATGAGTCTTGTCACACCTAAAAAAGTCCATCAATGCTATCAAACAACTCTAAAGGTAGAAGACAAAGGAAAGAGAAAGTAGGACCAAACCTCAAAGAATAGAAGAGGAGTTAGGGATGGCAGAGGACATAGGGGAAGCTATGGAGGTAGAAGGAATGATAGCAGACCCCAAGGTGAGTCTAAATTGACACAACAAAGTGGAGAAACCAATCGAAGAGGTGGTTCAAGCAGAGGTAGATGATTTGGAGGAAGAGGTAGATTGTTGGCAATTTTGCTAAGTTGGTTACATAGATGTTGTGATTATGGAAACATATGATCTACATGAAGATCACACAGTTGAGAGAGCTTGTATGTCGGAGCGCAATGCAAAATTGTCTAAGTATGAGACAATGTGTTTTTGTTAGTAAACCTGAAGAGAGTATTGATTGGGGATGTTGATTGGAGTAAGTTCAGTGCTTGCACACTTGAAGATAGACACTATGGTGACTATTTAAGACTCACCTTAGAGTGCAAGTCAGTACGGCATGTACAAAAGAAGTTATTATAGTTTTACTAAAGACAGTGTTAAGCTGCCAGGACATAATATGAAGACAAATTGATAAAGAGTTAAGGGATTATTTTGTTTATCAAAATAATGACTTAACAATATAAAGGGATGAAATCCTAGATGTTAACCCTTGGATAAAGATATTTTGTAATATGATAGCTGACTGGAAAGTTATTAATCTTAATAACTTCTATAAATTTACGTAAGATGTAATTGAAAGAGAAGCAATGAATATGCAAATGTAATAGTGAAAGTGAAAGAACAATGAAGAAATATTGATGCAAGTAGTATAAGGTTATGTACCTTGACCTATTTTTGTAATCAATGAATATTATATATTACTAGTTTTGGCAGTGGGCTCATCTGGTAATCACATTTTGTACTACCAACTCCTAACAGGGTTGAGGCTTGTAACAAGGCCTATAATTCCTTAATCAGGACTGAGACAGTATATGCATGTAATAGAATCTTAATAGGGTCAACGCCCTTAACAAGATACTTTTGATTAGTGGATCTTTGTGGGTACCATCCCCATTAGGGTTTTCCCTTGGCCAGGGATTCCTCGAGAACAAATAATGTCTTATGAGTTCTTTGGTTTTATTTCTATGCATGTTGTTTAGCTTTCTATGTTATGCATGTGTTAAGATAATTTGTTATATCCATAATTGGGAAAATGTAAAATTTTTTAGAATACTGATTCACCCCCCCTCTCAGTATTCCCTATTTCTAACAATTGGTATTAGAGCATAGTTACTCAGAAAAGAATCAGTCAAGGAAAGCCTAGCAGCTTTAGTAAAATCTCTATAGATATGGATCAGCTACAGAAGAATCTTGAAGAAGCTCTTGAATAGATTGATATGCTTACTGAAGAAAGAGATACTCTAAAAGGAAAATATGATGATGCAAAGAACCTCATTGAGAAACTAAAAAAAAAGTTGGAAGATCTAAAATATGAAAAGGAATCTGAAATTTACATTGAAGATTGTGATGACAACTTAGAAAAAGAAAAAGATATCCTTAAACATGAACTAAAGATAGAAAATCTAAAGCTAAGTCTGAAAGATGAAAATGGAAAGAATGAAGCAAATTTGAAATCTAAGAATGAAAATCTTAAGCTTGAAAATGAAGGGCTAAAATATAAACTTGGTAAAGTAACATCTGAACTTGAGAAAGTCAATTTGTAGTATGCTGAACTTGAGAAATACAATACAATTGTGAAAGGAGAACTGAATCAATCTAAGCAGTAGCTTGAAAGACTATATTCAACTAATGAGAAGATTGATGAACAAATATCTTATCAAAAACCATTCTATGATAACACTGGTCTTTGATT
This sequence comes from Chamaecyparis obtusa, assembly GCA_027943335.1. Taxonomy (NCBI): domain Eukaryota; kingdom Viridiplantae; phylum Streptophyta; class Pinopsida; order Cupressales; family Cupressaceae; genus Chamaecyparis; species Chamaecyparis obtusa. Next base: position 84,915 of record BSBK01006000.1, read on the forward strand.
CAACACTTTTAAAGAAAATGAAGAAAGCAAGGAACTAGATCTAAAAATATTTGAAAACATAGATGAGAAGAAGTCTGATGAGATTAACACATCTGAAGATACACCGAAGGAAGAAGAACCACCTAAGAAAGAGGAATCACCTAAAGGTATGCAAAGAGAATTCAAAGGTAGATGTTTTTCTTGTAATACTGTTGGTCATATGAAGAGAGATTGCACAGGTAAGAAATTTAAACTTCTTAATGGTTATTGTTATAATTGTCATGGTTTTGGACATAGAGCTATTGAATGCATAAAACCTAAATTTGTTGAGAATAACAATAGTAGTAGAATGTTTAGAAATACTAACCATGCATATAAGAAACCTACTGATGATATGAATAGAAGAAATGTAGTATTATGTTATAGATGCAACAAGGTTGGACACATTGCTAGAAATTGTAGATCATAGATCAATCAGCCTGGATGAAGATATGAAAATAATGGAATAGTTTGTCAGATATGAACCAAGATCAAACATACACCAAGGTTTTGTAGAATGAACAATAGAGTTTTTCTACCAATCCTAACCTTAGAAGTCACGCAAGAAGAAATGAAGATGCAAGCAACAGTCAGAAAGGATGCTGTAGTAATTCAGATGAAGTGAAGTTTGTTAAAAGCACAGATCAAGGAGACATATTTAGTACTAAAGGGAGTCAGAAAGGTGAAGTATTAAATGGTAAGAATGAATCTTTACCTGACCCATCACAAAGTACTTAATTCATTAAAAATTACAGTAAAATACGAAGTTAGCTTAGTGTAGGAATTGATATATGATGAATTGAGTCTTGCATAGTTAATGTAAGGTATTATATGATGTTCTAATGCTATGGTTAAGAGCGCAAAGAAAAATATTATGGTTTGTGAGATCGTAAGAAGTTTTAAGTTTTGCAGGTTAACAGAATCAACTTTTTAGAAAGAAGCAGCAAAAGAATTGAATGCGATGTCAGATCTAAGTGAGGTTGAAATGATAAATGGTTATGAATGGTATTATTGATCATTAAAGTGAATACAAGTGTTAAGGAGATCAAAGAGTAGTGATTGGAAGTGTTTTGCAAGGATTTGGTGATGAATTTTTGTGTCGAATCTACGCAAGCCCTAAATCATGAAATCAAGGTATTTTACTTTACAAATCTTTTAATTAGTTAAGAAATTAGAGGAAATCATGGATATTTCTTTGATTCACAATGTCACAGATAAGAATAGACCTAAGATGAAAAGGGAACTAGTAGAACCCTTGGAAGATGATCCTAGGTTAGCTTTATCATTCATACCGGAGGGAATTTGACATCTCGAGAATGTTAGAAGTTATCTAGGATGTAAACTAGAGACTATCAGTGATAGTTATTTCACTAAGGAATATCAAAAGATCTATAATCAGGACATGTCATTGAAAGTAGGATTTGAGCATTTGAAAGATATTGAGATCATTAAGTATGCTTTACAATATGAATTTGACAATGAAGAATGTACCAAGATAATCCTAAGCAAAATTCACAATGGAAAGTTTTGGTTAGATGATAGAGTGATAGATATCACAACTAACTTAATTCATCAGGTAACTGGACTATCTAAAACTAGAGCCATTCCTTTGAATGAGAAAAACATTAGGAAAATAGTCATAGATGACATAAATTCATCCTACAATGGCAGAGGAATAGTGATTTGCAAGATGATGTTAGATACTTGTGTAAGATCCTAACAACTAAGTTTTGTGCTAACTCAAGAGAGGATGACATGGCAGCTAGAATGATACATTCGGCTTATTTGATAAAGTACAAGTTGACATGTGTGAGATTTTGAGAATTCAGTTGTTTGAGAACTTGGAAAAGATAAAGAAGACTAAGTATTCATAGTTTAGATTCTCATCTTTAATCACTTATATGTTTTTTCATTCATTGAGAAGATTTTTGTACACCATTGGAAATGACTAGAATGATGGCTAAACTACAATGGAAATGATTAACCAAATTTATAGGAGGCATGTTATTGATAAAGTAAATGAAAGTGCACTATTGGTAATTAAATCATTTCAGAATTTGATGTCAAGTAGATCAAGGATACCACACTCTCTTGTGGAGAATTATAAAAATGAGATATGTTTCATGGTTGATACTGACTTTACTTACATTGAAGTAGTAGAACCTAGAATAGAGTTCACAAACCCTCTTGGCTATGAAATATTTGAAATTGAGATCAAAGAATACATGAGTAGACTACTTAAGTGCAAGATGGATATTCACAGTAATAGGTTTGGAACCTTTGAGGAGAACTTCAACTCCACAAAGACCATTCTTGAAGAGAAACAGTCAAAGAAAAAAGTTGAGAGTACAATCAAGAAAATTCTAAAAGATACAGGGATGACTGAACATGAGTTCTTGGTAGCCAAGAAAAAAACATTAGCAATTAGAGAAATTGGACAAAAAGAAGTTTCATTTGTACCACCCTTATCATCAATTGCAATATAGCAAGGGGAAATGCAAGTTAAAGTGAAAGTGGAAGAATCAGAGAAGAATCAAGAAATAAGAAAATCAACTAGATCAACCTCCTCCACTCCTAGAAAAAGAATAAAAGAGATTGCTAATGGACCAAGTAAGAGTTAGAAGACATTCGTGCCACCATTTCAAAGGAAAATTGCAAAAATCAGAGATGATGAAGACACTCCAGTTAAGAAGATAGCTTGGAAACCTAGAATTGAAAAGGTTAATGAACAGATAATTCAAGATGGAGACTTTACAAAGATGAACAAATATTATGATCTCTATGATTATTTAGAAAGATAGAATGTAGAAAATGTAGTGGTGAAGTATATGATTCTATCTGATAAGAAATTTGAGACAATTTAGGGTAAGATACCTGATGATTTGTACAAGAAACTTGTAAGTAGAAAGAAGAGAGCATCAGAGGAAGACATAACTATTAGAGAAAATCTTGTAAGAAAAATTTGTGTTGTGAGAGATGAAGAACACTTCAAACAAATAATCAAGGATCTAAACACCCATTTGAGAACAAAGAAGATAACTATTCAGATTATGGGAGGTAGATATGAAGAAATTAACACAGAAAAAGAGCAAGCAATCACTAAGGTTATGACAGAGAATGCTGGAGAACCATCATTTGCAGAAGAAAATAAAGATAAAGTAGAAGAAGTAGAACAAGAGGACATTCCCTCTCCACCAAAAAGAAATATTGAGGATGAAGTCATGAATGTTGAAGGAACAAAGATCACCTTGGATAGTGATGATAACTTATTCAAGAATCTTGAAAACATTGTTGACAATTCGGCTTTTGAAGAGCAGGATAGTATCAAAGGAGAAGAAAAGACATAAACAAAAATTGTAGAACCTAAAGTGATAGAGAAACATGTACCTATTCCCACTCTAGAAGAAATCAGTCTTACACCTAAGACTAGCAAGAAAATTTAGATTTTTTCTATGATTGAGAATTTGGGAAAGGAAGTAGATGATGATGATCAGATGGAACTGATCACATCTTTGAACAAGATCATCGGAAATAACAAGAAAGTAAAGAGTCTTGAAGGATTCCTGAAGGAGCTTACTAAGAATTTACAAGGCATTATATCTACACAAATTGTAGAAGATGACCCTCTGGAAAAGAGCAAAGAAAGTGATGAATACTTTTGATGATGAGTTCACAATTTATCTGATATAGAAAAGATGAAAGCTCAAGAAACTTATGAGGCCAAAACACTTTTGGATATCAGTAAGAATATCAAGAATGATATTAATAACCTTGATATCTATGTAAAGGACTTCAGAAAGAATTTAGAAAGAGGAAAATCTTTGTACATTCAATGTACAAAATTAGAGAACTTGGTAGCAGAGGAAGTTCACAAGATGCAGATGAAGGAAGTAAAAATTTAGAATGAGACAAACCTTCTTTCGAGCCCAAATGTGAAGATATTTGATATTGAGAAGAAAATCCACAAGATCTATGATGAAATAAGAGTTTTTCAAGATGAAAAAGATAGGAAGCTGAAGAGATTAACTCTTTTAAGAGAGCACATTTCTATAAACTTGAGCACTATTGAAGGGCAACTAGAAGAATGTCTTTCAACCAAGACATCTTTTCAGAAGTTTAGTTATGAGAATCTCCAAGCATGTGAGATTGCATCTTATGGATTGTGTGCATTACTCACTATGGTAGATTCAATTAATAAATCATGGGAGAAAGGATTAGAGGCCATGAAGATTAATTTTTTAGATTGTGTTGCAAGCCTACTGGCTTTGCAATATTGAATCCAGGTATAAATTTTTGTGAACATAGTTTTGTAACCCTCCTTACCTTTTTTTGTCATTGTTGTCAAAGGGGGAGAGATATATTGAAGAAAATTGATAAGGATACATACTCTTAGGGGGATTATAGTATATAGAGAGGATTCATGAAGTTATAAGGATAGTATATACATATTTTGTATTATGGCCACAATTTTGAATTTTTGGAGCCTAAGACTTAGCTTATTTTCTCATATGTTGCCACCAATGACAAAGGGGGAGATTGTTGGAAATTTGGTTGAGTTGGTTACATAGATGTTGTCACTATGGGAACATATGATCTACATGAAGATCACACAGGTCAGAGAGCTAGTATGTAAGAGCCCAATGTAAAATTGTCTAAGTATGAGACAATGTGTTTTTGTTAGTGAACCCGAAGATAGTTTTGATTAGCGATGTTTATTGGAGTAATTTCAGTGCTTGTGCACTTGAATATGGACACTATTGTGACTATTGAAGACTCACCTAAGAGTGAAAGTTAGTACGACATGTACAGAATAAGTTATGATAGTTTTACTAAAGACAGTGTTAAGCCGACAGGACAAAATATGAAGACAAATTGATAAAGAGTTAAGGGATTATTTTGTTTATCAAAATAATGACTTAACAATATAAAGGGATGAAATCCTAGATTTTAACCCTTGGATAAAGATATTTTTTAATATGATAGCCGACTAGAAATTTATTAATCTTAATAACTTGTATAAAGATATGTAAGATGTAATTGAAAGAGAAGCAATGAATATGCGAATGTAATAGCGAAAGTGAAAGAACAGTGAAGAGATATTGATGCAAGAAGTATAAGGTTATGTACCTTGACCTATTTTTGTAATCAATGAATATTATATATTACATGTTTGTGCAGTGGTCTCATCTGGTAATCACATTTTGTACAACCAACTCCTAACAGGGTTGAGGCTTCTAACATGGCCTATAGTCCCGTAATCAGGACTAAGACGTTATATGCATGTAATAGACTCTTAACAAGGTGAACATCCTTAACATGATGCTTTTGATTAGTGGATCTTTGTGGGTACCATCTCCACCAGGGTTTTCCCTTGGCCAGTGTTTCCTTGAGAAAAAATAATGTGTTATGAGTTCTTTTGTTTTATTGCTATGCATGTTGTTTAGCTTTCTATGTTATGCATGTGTTAAGATAATCTATTATATCCATAATTGGGAAAAATTAAAAGTTTGTAGAATATTGATTCACCCCCCCCTCTCAGTATTCCCTATTTCTAACATAGATTACCAGGAGGAAGGGGACGATCCTATTTTGCTACGATGAAGTTTTATCACTATCAACAATTGGGGCATCCAGCCTATAGATGTCCTGAAAAGGGATCAACATCAAAAGGAGAGAGGAAAGTGGCATATGTGCATGATGATACCTCAAGTGTGAAGTCTCCTGATATCCAATTGGATTTAGAGAGTGGTGAGAATTTTATGGTGAAGAGAATACTGATTAGGGAAGCAGTCAACGAGGAGCCCAAGCAAAGGAAGTCACTCTTCAAGGTAATGTGTAAAATTATGGGGAAGGTTTGCAAGGTTATCATAGACTCATGGTCTAATGATAACATTATCTCAGAAGAATCCATAACTAAACTCAAGATCCCCAAGATACCTCATAGCACTCCCTATCAAGTCACCTTGTTAAACATGGGGCAACATGTCTAGGTTAATGAACAAGCATGGATTGAGCTCACCATAGGTGGCTATAAAGACAAGCTTTTGTGTGATGTTTTTCCAATGGATGCCTCTCACCTATTGATAGGTAGGCCATGGAAATTTGATAGGAAGGCCATGCATAATGGTGAAAAAAACTCATACAATTTCATAAAGGATGGAGTGAGTTATTAAATTCAGTCACTTCTTGAATCAAAAAGTCAAGGAAGTAGGCCAAATGTGTTGATTTTGAAAGGGAGGGAGTTCATGAAAACTCTTGAGAAAGAAGGAGTGGGATATGCCATTATGGTAAAACCCAAGGAGCAAGAAGAGAGTAAGAAGGCATACATACCTCATGAAGTGAAAGAGATTTTGGAGGAGTTCAAAGAGATTATATTAGATGGTACAGCTGCAAACCTGCTACCCAAGAGAGCAATCAGTCACCAAATAGACCTAATTCCAGGGGCATCATTTCCAAACAAAGAACCTTACAAGCTGACTCTTGAACATAACAGAGAAGTTGCAAGACAAGTGAGAGAGTTAATGGACCAAGGGTTGATAAGGAAGAGCATCATCCCCTCTATTGTGCCTACTATTTTGGCACCCAAAAAAGGAGGAACATGGAGATTGTGTACAGACTCGAGATACATCAACAAGATTACAATTCGGTATAGGTTCCAATACCTAGGATTGGAGACTTAAGGGACTACCTAGGAGGGGATAAATACTACACCAAGATAGACCTTAAAAGTGGCTATCACCAAATCAGAATAAAAGAGGGAGATGAGTGGAAAATAACTTTCAAAACCACTGAAGGACTCTATGAATGGCTAGTTCTTCCATTTGGCCTCTCCAATGCTCCAAGCACATTCACGAGGCTCATGAATGAGGTGTTGAAAGACTTCACAAGTAAGTTTTTGGTAGTCTATTTGGATGATAGTTTAATTTTTAGTATGACTAAAGAGGAACACTTAAAGCATATCATGGTTGTGTTATCCAGATTGAAAGAGGAACACCTAACCATCAATCTAGATAAGTGTGATTTTATGAAGCAAGAACTAGTTTATTTAGGCTTTTTTCTATCTCAAGGAGATCTAAAAATGGATGAATCTAAGGTTGCAGTCATACTAAGTTGGCCACCTGCCAAGAATGCAAGTGAAGTGAGGACTTTCCATGGCCTAGCCCAATACTATAGAAAGTTCATCATGATGGATACCATAAAAGGTGGATTGAAGACCAAATTTGTGTGGACATTAGAAACAAATAAGGGATTCAAAACATTGAAGAAGGAGGTAGCTAATAAGCCTATCCTGAGGTTTCCAACTTTTGATGAACTCTTTACCATAGAGTGTGATGCTAGTAATATAGCTATAGGAGGGGTTTTAAGTCAAAGAAATAGAATAGTGGATTTCTTTAGTGAGAAGCTAAATGTAGCAAAACAAAAATACTCTTCCTATGATTTAGAATTGTATGCCATTGTTCAATCCCTTAGGAAGTGGAGGCATTATCTTTTACCCAAGGAATTTGTAGTGTTCACTGATAACCAAAATTTGAGCTTTCTCAATTCCCAAGACAAGTTGAGTCATAGGCATGTAAAGTGGGTGGAGGAATTGCAGTCATACACCTTCACCATAAAACACAAGAATGGGCAGCTCAATAAAGTAGAATATGCTTTAAGTAGAAGGCTACTCACTATTCAAGAATTTCAAATACAAAGCATAGGAGTGGATAACTTCAAGGAGCTGTATCAAATAGATGAAGATTTTGTAGAGGCATACAAGGTGTGTCAAGACCATCTTAATCACTTTCATGGTTATTTTACAGAGTTTACATTACAGAATGGATTACTCTTTAAAGGAGGATAGTTGTGTATTCCTAGAGGGTCCATGAGGGAGAACCTCATCCAAGAAAAACATAATGGAAGTTTGAGTGGCCATTTTGGCTTGAACAAGACCTTAGAGTTGGCACAAAGGTACTACTGTAGGCCTAAAATGTAGAGAGATGTCAGAACTTATGCAGAGAAATAGATCATATGTCAAAGAGAAAAGGGAACTTCTACCAATGCAAAACTTTATCAACCTCTTCCAATACTAAGAAGACCATGGGAATGTGTAAGTATGGATTTTATGGTTGGTTTACCTAGGAAAAAGAGTGGATTTGATAGAATTTATGTGGTAGTAGATAGATTTAGTGAAATGAGTCATTTTATCCCTTTTAAAGCCACTCATGATGCAAGTCATATTGCTTATTTATTTTTCAAAGAGGTTGTGAGGAGTCATGGCTTGCCAAGTAGCATTGTTTCTAACAGGGATAGAAAATTTATGGGACACTTTTGGAGGTTCTTATGGAAAAGGTACCAATCTATAATTTAGCTAAGCTTACCACCCTATGACTGATGACCAAACTAAGGTGGTCAATAGGACATTTGGTAATTTGTTGAGGTGCTTAACTAAGGAATATGGTTTGACTTGGGACTTAGTCATTCACCAAGCAGAATTTGCATATAATGACAACATTAATAGAACTACTGGCAAAAGTCCCTTTGAAATTTTATATGGGATACATCCTAGGGGTGTATGTAAATTGAAAAATTTAGGAAATCAAGTTCCTAACAGTTGCTATGCTGAAGATTTCAGTCAATCTATGAAAGAATTACATGACGAAGTAAAACAGGCCCTCACTGAAAACACCAAGAAGTTGAAGGATAAAGTTGATCTCAAGAGAAGAGAAGTATAGTTTGGTGTAGGGGAATTGGTCATGGTCGACCTAAACAAAGAAAGAATGGAAAAAGGAGTTCCCACAAAGATTCAAATGAGGATAATTGGTCCATGCCCTATACTGGCCAAGTATGGGCAGAATGCTTACAAAGTTGAGCTTCCTGATGACCTAGCTATCTCTCCCATTTTCAATGTTGTAGACCTGGTCAAGTATAGGAGACCCCTTACTAAGATAGATCAAAATGTGGAGGAGGCTAAGGAAGAAGCAAAAGTAGCAACTCTGCCTCCTAAACCCAAACTTGAAGCCAAGAGGATAATAGATTCCCAGATTCAAGCAAAGACTAGACATGGTACTTATAAAGAACACCTGATAAAGTGGAAAGACAAACCAAAATCAAAGGCCACTTGGATCCTTCAGAACCTATTCAAACTCAAGGGATTGGATCTTCAACTCTTTTCTCCAGAGGGGACATATCTTTTTAGGCAGGTAGCATGGTGCAGGGGCACCTAAACAAAGTAGGGCCCTCACCATTTGTTGTGGCATGCTCTTAGTGATTTTTGTAAATACAATAAGGGTTTGAAGACCATTTTGTGTGATGGAAATACTAGTTAGAGAGTTAGAGTACTTATAATCTCTTTGGTTAGGTCTTAAGAACAACTGGTTTCATCATAAGATGATGTCATTCTAAATCATCAGAGGTTTATTAAGGGTTTTTAAAAGTTATTTTGAGTTGGAGTCAAGAACTCAACACTTAGGAATCACCTAGGAGGTGTCATTAGCCTTGGGAAGGTAAGAAATAGCCTATGTGACAAAAGATGTAAAAAGATGTAAAAGTTGCAAAGTGCAACTTTACAATTTTGCAATGTTGCTCGACAACATTTTTTAACCACCTCCTAAAATGATGGAATTGACCTTTGGTCCAATGCCTAACATAATAATGAAGCCTAAAGATCTAAGAGACCAAATATAAGCCTGAAAAACACTAATATTGCCATAAGTGTGTGATTTTTGTATGGACAATGTGTTGAAGCAGCTAGTTTGTATGTGTAAAAGCTTGATAGAGAGTTAATGGAAGCTCGATTGTGTTAATATTGTTACTGTAACTATTTGGAATTGTAATTTAGTATTTTTGGAGTGTTTTTATTTCATTAGTTTAGGTGTGATTGTTTTTTCTTTTCAAAGTTTTGTAAATACCTTTCTTTTACCAGTTCACTGTCCTGAACTAGGCAGTTGTTATTGTGAAGCATGTATCTCACTATCCCACCATAGAAATAGTATGAACTTTTGGGGATAGTGAGTGTACATAATGTACTTGTCTCATGTGGGAGGAAGAGCCATCAAAAGAAATGGAGCTATTTCTAACCTCTTTCCCTAGGCGAGCCAGTGGTTGCCTAGTTAGGGAAGAGTGAAGTTGCAGAGCTTCAAGAATGTAGGGTTGTGAACATATAGCTAAATGAAGGCATGGAGTGGATAGAGGGATGTGAAAAGGTCTATTGGTAACAAGGAAAATTTTATACCAATCCTGGAAGGCATCAAACCAATCTAAAAACTAGACGAACCTAGGAAAGGCCTTGAAACGCTTGGAAATCCTCATTTTGAGTTAAGGTACTGTATGTCCGTTTGGAGGCCTTAGACCTTGAAAATATTTGAGACCTAGATGAATGAATAGGAGTCTTTGAAGAAATTTAGTAGTTGTTAGTTGTAGGTTTTTGAGTTATTCCTTGATTTCTCAGAGTAAGAGGGCTAATTAGGGCACTTTCCTTGTAGCCCTATTTTGGTGCTAAATCTTTAAATCGGTAAGGAAGATCAATGCATGGGATTGTATTAAGCATTGGAAAGAATGAATTGGCAGATTTTGTAGCATCTCCATGACCTTGAAAGAATCTTGGAGAGATATGAGTAGTTAGACCTTAGAGAAAGCTAAGGAGACTAGATAGTTCCTCACCAAGAATGAGGACCTAGAAGGTGGAAAAGATTGGAGTTTTCACAAGGTAGAAGATTGGGGCTTGGATTAGGGGATCAAAAGAAGAGTGATGATCCTATAGGTCTAGTAGGTGATCTTGGAATACACCACAAGTCTTAGAGGAAGAATAGAAGCATGAACTAGTGATCAGTTCATCCCCTCTCCCTATCATCATCCTTCTTAACAGTAAACACATTTCAGACATAGTCATAAATAGCTCTGCAATCATATTTCTAAGGTCTAATGAGCAATATATCACAACTATTCATCTTCACAATGTCACATAACACAAGATCCTTGTACTGGCCAATTTGAACATCAATGAAGCATTGTTCTCTAACTTCCAAAGCATGAACATCTTGTAACTAGTCAAGCCTATAAGGGTAAGGATGCTTCATTCTATTCAAACCAAGTTTCTAAAATAGGTCCTTAGCAACAAGGTTATCAATACTACCACTATCAAAAATAACATTATAGAGTTTACCTTCAAATTTGCTTCAGGTCCTAAACAAGTTACTCCACTGACAAGGTTCATCCTTTGTATTGAGCAATGTTCGCTGAAGCAAAAAGTTCTCTAATTCAGGTTCATTCTGAATGTTCTCATTCATTACAATAGTTTGTTGGTCAACCTTCTTCTATGTACACTCAAAAGAATAGTGTCCTTCCTCCCCATAGTTATAGCAAGTACCCTTAAAGATAACTCTACCTATCTTCTTCTTTGGCTCCACAGGTTTCTATTCATCTTCTGCATCAGTCAGTTTATCCTTCACCATGTGGTCAATCTTTTCCTTCGCTTAGGAGTTACTAGGTTGTTTCCTCTTCCACTTATATTCTACCTTCAGAGCATATTGATAAGCATCTTCAATAGAATCAATCTTCAATATACCAAGATCATCCTGAATATTGAATCTCAGACCATTCACATACTGAGTTACCTTTTCCTTACCAAGCTCTCGGTGTCCAGACCAAATAGTAAGTTTGTAGAGCTCCTCAGTATAATCTTCAATATACAATCCTTCTATTTTAGATTTTGCAACTTCTTAAAGAATTCAAGCTCATAGTTAGATGGTATGAACTTAGCTTTCAAATTAGTCACCATTAACCTCCACCGATTGATCTTTGTTTCACCTTCATCTTCTTAGTCTCTTTGTAGTTCTTTCCATGAAAGAGGAGCATGTCCTTTCAACTTTGTCTATGCTAATCTCACCTGAAGAGGATCTTCAATTTATTATAGCTCAAAGAAATCTTCAATTTCACCAATCTAATCAATCAGATTGTTGGGCTTCAATGTACCAGAGAAAGTAGAAACTTCCATTTGGTAACTACTACTAAACTGAGCTCTAGATCTAGGCAACTGAGTAGTTCTATCTTCACTAGATCTGTTCCTCTAGTCATCACCACTAGATCCAACCATTTTAAATTCTTTAGCAGCTTCTTTATAACCATATTTAGTACCAATATTTTGAGGTACACCGGTAACAACTCTCATGATCTCGGTGACCATGTCATTCTTCATCAATTCTATCTCATATCTAACATTAGATCTAAATTTATTAAAAATATTTGATTCCATAGCATCACAAAGATCTACAATAGCTCTAGTGTCCAATCTTCTCAGAGGCATCCTTAAAGATAAGAGAAACCCTTTGCAACAAACCCTCACTGACCACATATGGCAATCTCCAAGTTGTGTACAAGTCAGATCTCAACCTGCCACCTTGAACAAACAACTAGGGAAAGATTTCACAAGTTCAGTGCTTTGGATCTGCAAGCTAGATTGCACACAATCTCTGCTTCAACAAGATCAACTTTGTAAGATCAGCCTTTCTAGATCAACCTTCAAGATCAACTATCAGCTTCAATAGGAAAAAACTTAAGCTCTGATACCACTTGATGCAGTCAAGGATGGTGGATCCAATGAAGAATAGTCCAAACCTTGCAGCCAATAGAATTTCATAGTAGAATAATCAATAATGCAACACAAAGTAATTTTTTAACATTGATTTTCATTAACATGCCCAGCTATAAGGCCTTCCGAGTTAGGGCTAATTACAATTAGAAAAAAAATTCTACAAGATCTACAACCAAATCTAATACAATCTCAGCTAGTTCATCTCTAAAGACAATCAAAAGCTGATGGAAACCCTAAGGTAGGTCTAAAATTGAGCTCGCAAGCCTCCAAGAAATCTCCTTGTCTCTAAGTATGAAACCCATAGCTCTGCTATAGATGACTATCAGATAACAATCTGATCTACAAGATCATGCAAGATCTTTTCCACAACTTCACCAACTTTATCTTTCAAGCTTCGCATCGGATATTCCAGATCTGATAAGTTGTCTCTCTAAACATCTATCCAAACATCCTATAAATACTAGTCATCAGCTACAAGTTGGCTGGATGAAACCCTTAACTTTGCAAAAAAATAATTAAATACCATACAAGTCAACTTACAAATGTATACAAACATTTCATTCAGCATGTCGGCTGATAAAAATAGCTACCAACAATAAATGCACCAAGTCGGCTCAACAAATCACACTGAACTCTAGTCAGTAAGCCAGAACTACCGAGTGACAGTGAATTAACTGAGCACGCAAGGCATCACCAAGCATTAGTGTTGATCGAGCACCATAGGCATGACCAAGTAATACTTTCATCGAGCACCAAAGACTGCCAAGTTCCTTCGGTGACTGAGCTTCCTTCAATGACCGAGACAGTCGGTCAAGGCTACAACCAAGTAACACCGACCAAAATACAAACACCCCATGCAGTTTCACCGAGGACACAAAATGCCCTGCCTTAACTTTGGATGCCCCTACATTAGGGACAAAATGAAACTAGTTCATGAAGGAGATTTGAATGTTCTCAGGGAAAAAGCAAAAACCTTGAGAGGAAAGTTTGATGATATGAATATGAAAGAAGGTGAAAACATTACTTAGTACAACAACTGAGTCAAGGAAGTGGTGAATGCTATTTGAGGAGCAAGTGGAATTATTGAAGAAGATACTATGGTAAGTAAACTCTAAGAACACTTTTGCCTTCCTATGCTATTATAGTCTCAAAAATACATGAAATGAGATAGGTTCCTAGTAATGATATGTCTCTTGATATTCTAATCGGTAGATTGACTACATTTGAGCTTAACAACTATGATAACAATATTTTACCTAAGGTAGAATTTGCATTTTTGTCATCTGAGAATATTGGTAGATTAAGCAATAAACATATGATAAGAAATGAAAGTGATAGTGAAGTTGAAGAAGATGATCTTGATGAACTTGAAGCATTAATGGCTAGAAGGCTACTAGAAGGAAAGGAAGATGTAGAGGTAAACTACCCTTGGGATGTTTCAAATATAAAGAGATTGGTCATATTGCTACAAGATGTCTTGAAAGGAAAGATGATGAGAAAACAAGTGAAAGATCAAATGAAAGGAAGAGTGACAGAAGAGATTATCGATATCACAGAGACAACTGATAAAGAGGTAACATAGACAACCAGTACTACAAAGATTAAGGTAAAAAGGAATTATTCCTAGTTGAATATGAAGATGATGATATAAAGATTGAAATTGATGAAGATATAGAAGTGCTTTTTGTAGCATTGAAGGAAGATTTTGAAGAAGAAGAAAGGTATGTTGAAAATAAACTTATTTCTAAAGTTATCAAAAATGATACTTGGATTATTGATAGTGGCTACACACATCATATGACTGGTGATGAAGAAAAATTTGAATATATTGAACATTATAATGGAGGATCTATGAAAATGGGAAATCATACACCTTGTCAAGTGAAAGGTAAAGGATCTATATTGTTGAATAATAAGATCATATGTGAAATGTTGGAAACTATAATTGAAACAATTGTTGTATTGCCATTGATGTCAAACCTTAACTAGTGAGACAATTTCTATATAGTAGAGTACCATATCTATTGATTGATGAGGATTAGGGAAAATCAGATAACAAGAGAACCTGAGGAAAGGTTGAGTTATTTGATACTTCAAAGGGTACTTGATTAGCTGGTACATTGATAAGATAATGTATTATTTATCTAAGTACGAAGAAAGACTAAAGAGGTAGGCTTAACCGAGAAAAAATGTAGAAATCTAGTTTAAGTCGAGTAAATTTAGTGTTGACCGAACATCAGTTTTTACTGAGCGTCAAGAAATTTCCAATCGACAGTATTTGTCGAGGAAGATAGTTTGTAGAGATGACTGAGTTACACAGTGATGACTGAGGAGATGCACACAGTATTGACCGAGTGTCAACAATTTACATTTGGAGAAAGGATGGAGATTCCCAGCTAACATAATTGAATTCTTAGGATATGTCAATTGTGTTGACTATATTAATTGATTGTATGGAGAATTTAATGCATGGTAAATCATTTTATTATGGATTCAAAGAGAAGTTTGAAGATGTATCTAGAAGGAAGGATGAAGAACATAAATGATCGAAGGATTCGACAGATTTGACCTAAACCTAAGATCTACGAAGGAGATTAATCGACAAAGATGGATCTACCTAATTGAAGAGGTATAAAGGAAAATCTAAGAGTGAAGTTACAAAAGGGATAAAGTTATTGATGTTCTTGACTGATAAATCTAAGCAGAAGGCTGAAGGTGAAATTGTGGAGTTGATCAGAGTTGTGATTTCTTGAAGTGAATTCCAAGAAGATCACTGATGGAGATGGAAATGAAGCCCAGTTAATAAATCAACATATATGTGTGAAGTGGATCTATTATTTACAAAGTGAGTTGTATGCTTTTTAGATCAGAAACTACTGTTACTTTCTAACCATTGTATCAGTCTAAATCCTTTAGTCAAGGTTGACCTAATAGTCATTGTATAAATCCTTTAATCAAGATCATAATTGTTAGGAATAACAGTCCACAATACAACTGAGAGGAAGGGGGGTGAATTAGTTGTATAACAGAATATTAAACTTTAAACTTTAAGCTCCATAATGTCAGATCCAATGAACACAATGAGTGCCAACACAATAACACAATATTTTGGTTTCGGGGAAACCCTGTTAAAGGTAAAAACCCCTATGGGAATTAGTACCCAAAAATGATGTACTGAGAGTATAGATATCCTTGTTAGAAGATAGAGCCCTATTAGGAGCTTATTGAAACATTACAGTACATAGTCCTTGTTAGAGGACATAGCCTGTTAGAAGTCAAGAATAAAAGAGAGGGATGTTAGAAAAAGGGAATACTGAGAGGGGGGGGGGGTGAATCAGTATTCTAAAAACTTTTAATTTTGCCCAATTATGGATATAACAGATTATCTTAACACATGCATAACATAGAAAGCTAAACATGCATAGCAATAAAACAAAAGAACTCATAACACATTATTTGTTCTCGAGGAAACCCTGGCCAAGGGAAAACCCTGGTGGGGATGGTACCCACAAAGATCAACTAGTCAAAAGTATCCTGTTAAGGATGTTGACCATGTTAAGAGTCTATTACATGCATATAGTGTCTCTATCCTGATTAAGGGACTATAGACCTTGTTAGAAGCCTCAACCCTATTAGGAGTTGGTAGTACAAAATGTGATTACTAGATGAGTCCACTGCCCAAATAGGTAATATACAATATTCACTGATTACAAAAATAGGTCAAGGTACATAACCTTATACTACTTGCATCAATATCTCTTTGCTGTTCTTTCACTTTCGCTATTAGATTCGCATATTCATTGCTTCTCTTTCAATTACATCTTACATATCTTTATACTAGTTATTAAGATTAATAACTTTCCAGTCATCTATCATATTACAAAATATCTTCATCCAAGGGTTAAAATATAGGATGTCATCCCTTTATATTGTTAAGTCATTATTTTGATAAAAATAATAATCCCTAAACTCTTTATCAATTTGTCTTCATATTCTGTCCTATCCGCTTAACACCGTCTTTAGTAAAACTATCATAACTTCTTCCATACATGCCGTACTAACTTTCACTTTGAGGTGAGTCTTCAATAGTCACCATAGTGTCTATGTTCAAGTGTGCAAGCACTGAAATTACTCCAATCAACATCACCAAT
Source organism: Chamaecyparis obtusa (assembly GCA_027943335.1). NCBI lineage: Eukaryota > Viridiplantae > Streptophyta > Pinopsida > Cupressales > Cupressaceae > Chamaecyparis > Chamaecyparis obtusa. The sequence continues at coordinate 101,655 of BSBK01006000.1, forward strand.
CAAAATTATCTTCAGGTTCACTGACAAAAACACATTGTCTCATACTTAGACAATTTTGCGTTGTGCTCTGACATACTAGCTCTCTGACCTATGCGATCTTCATGTAGATCATATGTTTCCATAATGACAAAGTCTATGTAACCAACTCAACCAAATTTCCAACAATCTCCCCCTTCGTCATTGGTGGCAACATATGATAAAATTGGCTAAGTCTTAGGCTCCAAAAATTCAAAATTGTGGCCATAATACAAAATATGTATATACTATCCTTACGTCTTCATGAATCATCTCTATATACTATAATCCCCCTAAGATTATGTATCCTTATCAATTTTCTACTATATATCTCTCCCCCTTTGACAACAATGACAAAAAAGGTAAGGATGGTTACAAAATTATGTTCACAAAAAGTTATACGTAGATTCAATATTGAAAAGCCGGTAGGCATGCAACACAATCTGCAAAATTAATCTTCATGGCCTCTAATTCTTTCTCCCATGAATTATTAATTGAATCTTCCACACGGAGTACTGTGCACAATCCATAAGATGCAATCTCACATGCTTGGAGATTCTCATAACTAAACTTCTGAAAAGATGTCTTGGCTGAAAGACATTCTTCTAGTTGCCCTTCAATAGTGCTCAAGTTTATAGAAATGTGCTCTCTTAAAAGAGTCAATCTCTTTAGGTTTGTCTCATTGTCATCTTATAAAACTTTTATTTCATCATAGATCTTTTAGATTTTCTTCTCAATATCAAACATCTTCACATTTGGGCTCGAAAGAAGGTTTGTCTCATTCTAAATTTTTGCTTCCTTCATCTACATCTTCTGAACTTCCTCTACTACCAAGTTCTTTGATTTTGTACACTAAATGTACAAATATTTTCCTCTTTCTAAATTCTTTCTCAAGTCCTTTTTATAGATATCAAGGTTGTTGATATCATTCCTGATGTTCTAACTAATGTCCAAAAGTGTTTTGGCCTCATTAGTTGCTTGAGCTTTCATCTTTGCTATATTAGATAAATTTATGAACTAATCATCAAAAGTATTCATCACTTTCTTTTCTCTTTCCAGAGGCTCATCTTCTGCAATTTGTGTAGTTATAATGCCTTGCAACTTCTCAGTAAGCTCCTTCAGGCATCCTTCAAGACTCTTTACTTTCTTATTCTTTTCGAAGATCTTGTTCATAGATGTGATCAATTCCATCTGATCATCATCATCTACTTCTTTTCCAAAATTCTCAATCATAGAACCAATCTAGTTTTCTTGCTAGTCTCAGGTATAAGACTGATTTCCTCTTGAGTGGGAATATGTACTTGTTTCTCTATCACTTTAGGTTCTACAATTTTGGTTTCTATCTTCTCTTCTCCTTTGATACTATCCTACTCTTCAAAAGCCGAATTGTCAACAAAGTTTCCAAGATTCTTGAATAAGTTATCATCACTATCCAAGGTGATCCTTGTTCCTTCAACATTCATGGATTTATCCTAAATATTTATGGCTGGTGGAGAGAGAATGTCCTCTTGTTCTACTTCTTCTTCTTGATCTTTAGATTCTGCTACAACTAATGGTTCTCTAGCATTCTCTATCATAAGCTTAGTGATTTATTGCTCTATTTCTATGTTAATTTCTTCATATCTACCTCCCATAATCTGAATAGTTCTCTTCTTGGTTCTCAAATGGGTTTTTATATCCTTCATGATCTATTTGAAGTGTTCTTCATCTCTCAAAACACAAAGTTTTCTTACACGATTTTCTCTAATAGTTATGTCTTCCTCTTATGCTCTCTTCTTTCTATTTACAAGTTTCTTGTACAAGTCATCAGGTATCTTACCCTAAATTGTGTCAAATTTGTTATTAGATAGAATCATATACTTCACCACTGCATTTTCTAGATTTAGTCTTTCTGCATAATCATAGAGATCATAATATTTGTTCATCTTTGTAAAGTCTCCATCTTGAATAATCTATTCATTAACCTTTTCAATTCTAGGTTTCCAAGTTTTCTTCTTAACAGGAGTGTCTTCATCATCTCCAATTTCTGCAATTTTCCTTTGAACTGGTGGCACCAATGTCTTCTACCTATTACCTAGTCTAGTAGCAATCTATTTTATTATTTTGCTAGGAGTGGAGGAGGTTGATCTAGTTGATTTTCTTATTTCTTGATACTTCTTTGATTCTTCCACTTTCACTTTAACTTGTGTTTCCCCTTGATGTACTGTAATTAATTACTAACACTGCACTTTCAAATTCTGAAATGATTTAATTACTAACACTGCACTTTCATTTACTTTATCAATAACATGCCTCCTATACACTTGGTTAATCATTTCCATTTTAGTTTGGCCATCATTCTAGTCATTTCCAATGGTGTACAAAAATATTCTCAATGAATGAAAGAACATATAAGTGATTAAAGATGAGAATCTAAACTGTGAAAACTTAGTCTTCTTTATCTTTTCCAAATTCTCAATCAACTGAATTCTCAAAATATCACACATGTCAACTTGTACTTTATCAAATAAGCTGCATGTATCATTCCACCTTCCATGTCATCCTCTCTTTAGTTAGCACAGAACTTAGTTGTTAGGATCTTACACAAGTATTTGACATCATCTTGCTAATCACTATTCCTCTGCCATTGTAGGATGAATTTGTGTTGTCAATGAATATTTTCCTCATGTTTTTCTCATTCAAAGGAATGGCTCCCATTTTAGATAGTCTAGTTACCTCATGAATTAGGTCAGCTGTGATATCTATCACTCTGTCATCTAACCAAAACTTTCCATTGTGAATTTTACTTAGGATTATCTTGGTGCATTCTTCATTGTCAATTTCATATTGTAAAGCATACTTAATGATCTCATTATCTTTCAAATGCTCAAATCCTAATTTCAATAACATGTCCTTATTATAGATCTTCTGATATTCCTTAGTGAAATCACTATCACTGATAGTCTCTAGTTTACATCCCAGATAACTTCTAACATTCTCTAGATGTAAAACTTTATCTGGTACGGATGATAAAGCTAACCTAGGGTCATCTTCCAAGGGTTTTACTGGTTCCCTTTTCATCTTAGGTCTATTCTTATCTATGACATTGTGAATCAAAGAAATATCCATGATTTCCTCTAATTGCTTAACTGATTGAAATATCTACCAAGTAAAATACCTCGATTCTGTGATTTAGGGCTTGTGTAGATTGGGCACAAAAATTCTTCACGAAAGCCTTGCAAAATGCTTCCAATCACTACTCTTTGATCTCCTTAACACTTGTATTTGATTTAATGATCAATAATACCATTCGTGACCTTTTATCATTTCAATCTCACTTAGATTTGACATCGTATACAATTCTTTTGCGGCTTCTTTCCAAAAAGTTGATTCTGTTAACCTGCAAAACTTAAAACATCTTGCAATCTTGCAAAACATAATATTTTTCTTTGCGCTCTTAACCATAGTATTAGAACATTATATAATAACTTGCATTAACTGCACAAGAATCAATTCATCATATATGAATTCCTACACTAATCTAAGTTCCTATTTTACTATAATTTTCAATGAATTAAGTACTTTGAGATGGGTTAGGTAAAGATTCATTCTTACCATTTAATACTTCACCTTTCTGACTACTTTTAGTACTGAATATGTCTCCTTGACCTGTGCTTTTAACAAACTTCACTTCATTTGAATTACTACAACATCCTTTCTGACTATTGCTTGCATCTTCATTTATTCTTGCATGACTTCTAGGGTTAGGATTGGTATGAAAAAATCTATTGTTCATTCTGCAAAACCTTGTTGTATGTCTGATCTTGTTGCATATCTAACAAACTATTCCATTGTTTGCATATCTTGGTCCAGGTTGATTGATCTATGATCTGTAATTTCTAGCAATGTGTCCAACCTTGTTGCATCTATAACATACTAAATTTCTTCTGTTCATATCATCAGTAGGTTTCTTATCTGCATGGTTAGTATTTCTAAACATTCTACTACTATTGTTATTCTCAATAAATATAGGTTTTCTGCATTCAATAGCTCTATGTCCAAAAGCATGACAATTATAACAATAACCATTAAGAGGTTTAAATTGCTTACCTATGCAATCTCTCTTCATATGAACAACAATATTACAAGAAAAACATCTACCTTTGAATTCTCTTTGCATACCTTTAGGTGATTCCTCTTGCTTAGGTGGTTCTTCTTCCTTTGATGTATCTTCAGATGTGTTAATCTCATCAGACTTCTTCTCATCTATGCTTTCAGATATTTTCAGATCTGGTTCCATGCTTTCTTCATTTTCTTTAAAAGTGTTGAATCCAAGACCAGTGTTATCATAGAATGGTTTTTGATAAGATATTTGTTCATCAATCTTCTCATTAGTTGAATATAGTCTTTCAAGCTACTGCTTAGATTGAGTCAGTTCTCTTTTCACAATTGTATTGTATTTCTCAAGATCAGCATACTACAAATTGACTTTCTCATGTTCAGATGTTACTTTACAAGTTTAGATTTTAGCCCTTCATTTTCAAGCTTAAGATTTTCACTCTCAGATTTCAGAATTGTTTCATTCTTTCCATTTCCATCTTTCAGACTTAGCTTGAAATTTTCTATCTTTAGTTCATGTTTGAGGATCTCATTTTATTTTTCTAAGTTGTCATCACAATCTTCAATGTGAATTTTGGATTCCTTTACAGATTTCAGATCTTCCAACTTTTTTTTCAGTTTCTCAATGAGGTTCTTTGCATCATCATATTTTTCTTTCAGAGTATCTCTTTCTTCATTAAGCATATCAATATGTTCAAGAGCTTCTTCAAAATTCTTCTATATCTGATCCATATCCATAGAGATCTTACTCAAGCTGCTAGGCTTTCCTTGAATGATTCTTTTTCGAGTAACTAAGCTCTGATGCCAATTTTTAGAAATAGGGAATACTGAGAGGGGGGGTGAATCAGTATTCTACAAAACTTTTACTTTTTCCCAATTATGGATATAACAGATTATCTTCACGCATGCATAACATAGAAAGCTAAACAACATGCATAGCAATAAAAAAAAAAGAAATCATAACACATTATTTGTTCTCGAGGAAACCCTGGCCAAGGGAAAACCCTGGTGGGGATGGTACCCACAAAGATCCACTAATCAAAATTATCCTATTAAGGATGTTGACCCTGTTAAGAGTCTATTACATGCATATAGTGTCTCAGTCCTAATTAAGGAACTATAGGCATTGTTAGAAGCCGCAACCCTCTTAGTAGTTGGTAGTACAAAATGTGATTACCAGATGAGCCCACTACCCAAACAAGTAATATACAATATTCACTGCTTACAAAATTAGGTCAAGGTACATAACCTTAGATTGCTTGCATCAATATCTCTTCGCTGGTCTTTCACTTTTGCTATTACATTTGCATATTCATTGCTTCTCTTTCAATTACATCTTACATATCTTTATACAAATTATTAAGATTAATAACTTTCCAGTCGGCTATCATATTCAAAAATATCTTCATCCAAGGGTTAAAATATAGGATGTCATCCCTTTATATTGTTAGGTCATTATTTTGATAAAAAAAATAATCCCTTGACTCTTTATCGATTTGTCTGCTTATTCTATCCTCTCGGCTTAACACTGTCTTTAGTAAAACTATCATAACTTCTTCTGTACACGTCATACTAACTTGGGCTCTGAGGTGAGTCTTCAATAGTCACCATGTAACACCCCACCAAGCAACCCAAGAGGACAAGACATAAAACCTCTATAAAATACAAGTAGTAAATTTCTTTTTATTTTATTTTAACTAGAATAATATTCATCATTACACTTCATATTTCTAAAAGAAGAAATAATTTTCTACTACTGAAATGTAAGATTTATACAACTTAAGTCCTCATGGGTTCCCTAATGTCACTACTAAAGCAACATCATATAAACCATTTGCATGCATAAGATATTCATGGAATCATGAGCTTAAGATTTGCATGAATGGTCAGAAGTGGACACATGTCAAGTGGTTGCATGATCACAAGGGCCAACTTTAGCCCTTGCGAATATGTGACAGGCTAACACATGGCAGCTGGTGATGAGGTGGCAGTTAGTTCAGTGACATGGCAGTGTGATGACTAAGTATGGATGCCCAGTTGAAGGGCCGGTCTCATGTGTGCATGGAAACCAAGGTGCCCGATCGGTGATGAGTTAGCGGTGACAGAGCAAAGGGCCCCACAAAAGGTAAATAATTTTGATAAAGTATACACTCTATAGGCCGATGACCTTGAGATTTGTGGCACCATCTGATGGTGGTCGCATGATCTCAAGGGCCGATTCCAGTGCATGAGATCATGCGCCAGATCGACATGTGGCATAGGTGATGAGGCAATAGTCTAGTCATCAATCCAGTCAGAGATAACGTGGGAGGCCGGCCCAATCAGTGCCTACCATGTGTCATCGGTGGGTCCCACATCTGAGGCAAAAATGAAGGGAAAGGAATTAAAATTCAAAAAAAAGGGAAATCCACGTGACTTTCAAGATGCATCAAAATCAAGGGTTTAGAAAGTTCATTTCTATAGTTTCAAACTATAGAGTAAATTCAAAAATTTAATATCATAGGCCTGAGGAATTGATTAATCCATAGAGGGCACGTTTTTGCTCCAAATAGCAAGTATTATATATCATTGGAAAGGTGAGAGAATGAGGATTTCATTTTTGGGATCAATTTTAGTGCAGGTCTAATTGGTTTCGAGATATTTGCAGTTAAACAAAATAGGGGGGCTAGGAAGATATTTTGAAAATATCTAATTTTTTACATCCGATGATTCACATTTTAGTTTGAAGAGATGACAGGTGCTTTCCAAAGTTGAGAGCAGGTTCCATTTCCAGTTTGGAGGTGGATGACTCATCCAATGAGCAGAGAGGAGGAAGACAAGTGTCGCTTTGTAATGCCTCCTGAATTTCCTCTTCGCCTTCATATTCTGAATTCTGAGGGGGGTCAAGCGTTCCAATTTTGGAAGAACTCTGGTCTAGGTTCCAGATTCTGGGTAAATATCCATTGAATGGTTCTAGGTCTGTGGTGATTCCAGTAGGGGGTTCTCCAAGAAGAGGCTCCAAATAGAAGTTCAATTTTGGTTCATGATTGTCTAAGTGTAATGGTTTGTGTTCTTCATTTTTCTATCATAGATTAAATGCAAGTATTTGTAAACTTGATTGCAAATCAAAATACATGTAAGGCATGTATGGTTTTCAGAGAATTGTCTTCATTGTATTGTGTTTCAATTTTAGTATGAATTCAGTGTTCAAGGGATATTGAGTTTGTCTTCTCCAAGGGAGAATGTATCTGTTTGTATTTGGATATCCTTCAAGGAAGGATTGTAAAATCCTTAAATGTAGATTGGAAATTAATCGGTGCTATGAATGTGTATGATTCTTCATATTGAGTGATGAAAATGTATTAATGTAAGGCATTAATGCAGGGATATTAATCAATGAAGCATGGTTTGTAGTTTGGGTTTATATTTACTGGTTTTGACTCCATGCCCGGATTGAAGGCACTGATCTTTACTGTTAGAAGTCATTTGCCAAACTAGCATCAATTTAATCAATCAACTTTCCCTTTCTGTTCATGAGTTTGAAAGATAGATTGAGCATGTGGGTAGGCTTCCCATAATAGAGATTCATCTCAATTATGAATCCTGTTGTAGGACATATTTATTCTATTTAATCCATTAGTGAATCTTCTTATTAGGTGTTTGTATTAGTTCATATCAGTTTGCATAAGCAGAGAAGTAAGGTACACCCGCCAGGGTCTATGGAGCCTGAAGTGAAGAAGGATTCATCCTTGTTAATTAGCATTTCTCTTGCCAGGAAAAGAGTATCAAAAGGGAGAGATCGGGTTATGGTCTAGTTGTTTATTTCTTCTGCATCACAAAGAAGAAATACATATGCACGGATATACATATAAAAGAAGACATTGCAGACAGATGACCAGGATTGATACATCGTGTGGACCTCAGCTATGTGAGTAACTACGACTTTGTCCTGAATCATGAAACATATCATGTATATATATACACTCAAAGTATGTAGCATCATCATAACAAAGGTTAGAATCTCAAGCATTGTGTTAGTCTCTTATCAATACTAATAATAAATCAACATAATCAAATCATCAAGTGAGATACAAGATTCATCCAAAGTAACCTTAATAGAAGAAAATATAAATAATCACTTATATATATCTATCAAGTACATATCATATAACATCCTAACTATATTCATAAAGGTCTTGAAGGTACTCAATACATACACAGAGATAAATACATACAAAAATGATACCTTTAGATAGTATGTCTGATATTAGAATCCTTGAGTACCATCTTATGAAATTATTATAAACAAACTATAGGAATAGATCAAACAAGTATCATGAACAACTCAAGCTGTAAGAAAACATCGAAAGATCTTAATTCTTTCAAAAACACAAAACTTATATTAGGGTTAGAGGGGTATTACATCCTCCCCCACTAAGATTCAACTTACTCCTGGAAGTCGGGAATGTGAACTATATATCGTACATTATCTAACAAAATTGTAATATTACTATTCTAGAACCTAATTTAATGACTGCACACATACTTCTCCTATCAAGAGTTTTGGTAAATCCTATCTTATTACAACTTTAGTGTAGATTAACTCAGTTCAATTAGTAATGACTTTCAAAAAGAATTACCCATGTGATTCTATCACTTTATGTAGTAACTTTGTTAACAAGATACTTGAAATTACATCAAAATCATTGTTATCAAGTCGAAACTCTAAGGTATTCATGTTTACTCACTAATATCAATATATTAGGAAATTGCATGTTTTACCAACTGAGATTATCACTTCCTTTCACAATATCAATGTTCCTATCTATGGTAACCAGTATAAAAAAAGAAAGAATTTATAATATATTTTCCCTTTTGAGACATAATCTAACCCTACATAATACAACATATGAGACCTTATTACAAACAAGGTCCAAAATTTGTGTTCCTTACAAGCTATGAATACCAAACATAGAGAGGTGTATAACATTTATATTGTTATGACCATGAAGGGAATACATCAAATAATTTTTATTTACTTTTGTAATCATGAAAATAAAACAATCTAGATACTTGAAACTTACCATTTGCATTAACACACAGTTTTATAAGAAATATTCCTTTCCATCAAGCTTTAAGTAGAATTCCAATGACATAGGACACACAAATTTTACAACATACATATTCTAAGTCATCTTTCATAATAGTTGTAGTGCTTGATTTCCAAAAAACACATTCACACCCCAGAGGAGATCTAAACAATTTACAATTTATTGCACCATTATTCATTAAGTTGGGATCCCTTCTTAAACCTTACTATTTATATATGTACTTTTCCCTAATTTGCATGTCAGACAGTTTCCATATAGCATTTTCTTAAGAGTTATTTCAAATTTTTTATTGCATAACGATCATAGATCCATCAAGAGAGAAAGATGTATATGAGTCCTACTACTATCTTCATAACCACAACATCTAAATTAATAACACTAACTACTGTACATAACTTTAATTTCTACCCTTTACCTATTTGAAACATTACCCTCATACACTTTAAAATTTTGAGATAACATCAGTTCTAAGTAGAAATTGAGTAAGGTACATTCCTATAGCATTTATTTACCACAACAACTCCTTATTCATAGTTGATCAATCACTTAATGTTGTTAATTTCTTACTACTATGGCATTGATCACAATGTATACAAAAGATGAATTTGTTTTCAAAATACCCATCTAGGATCCTAACTATACACTAGGTATTTTGCAAAACAACTTCCATCATTAGTACAGATAATCCATCATCACACATACTCTTCCCTAGAATTTCTTGATTACATTATCTTAAATCCTTTTTGTGCAATTTAATATGATATGCAAAAAGGATATAACTTCTTACCAAGATAGGGATAAAAATTCCTCTTCCTAAATGAAAATGTGAATTATAGCCTATGATAAAATCTTGGGGACGTAGGTCCTTCACCCAAGGGTTTCCTAATTGAGTACTTACAAATTTTCCTGATATATTATTGCCTTGTCTAAACAATTTTAGTCATGCAAAACTTATTTCTTGAGAGAGAGAGAGATATGAAAACAAATTATTTGTTCCTTATTTATTTTCACTTCTTTCCTAGGTACATATTATTAGCCATGTAATTTAATTATTGCCCTTTCAGTCCTATCAAGTACAACCACAATCATTTCTTTCTTTAAAGATCCAAAAAAAAATCTATTTCTAAGATACCTTGAGTAGGATTAAATTCAACTAGGTATTTGTAAGAAGATAGAGTGCACAACATTATATTATAGGTAGGATCAGGGGGTAATATTATCTACTACCATAATTAAGATTCAAAACATTTAGTATCCTTTAACTTTTGACCTTTCTAGAGATACCAGTACCTTTCAAGAAAAAAAACACAAGTCTCAATAATTCTTCACCATTCCATTATTATTATAGGAAACATCCACTTAACACATCATTGATCTCATTATGCAAAAACATAAGTAATTGTTAGAATATAACTCAATCATAGAGGAATAGGTGTGCCCTTGTAAGACAATACAACATAAGAACATGAAATGTAGCCTTCGGTTCCTAAGATTCAAGTTTTAGCATAACAACAAAATCCAAAAAGAGACAAAGTTGAGATACTCAAGGTTATGCATAGGTGAGCTATGAGTCCCAGAGTTCCTAGCATAGAAACCTAAGGCTTTGATACTAGATGTAACGCCCCGCCAGGCGACCCAAGAGGACAAGACATAAAACCTCTATAAAATACAAGCAGTAAATTTCTTTTTATTTTATTTTAATTAGAGTAATATTCATCATTACACTTCATATTTCTAAAAGAAGAAATAATTTTTTACTACTGAAATGAAAGATTTATACAACTTAAGTCCTCATGGGTTCCCTAATGTCGCTACTAAAGCAACATCATATAAACCATATGCATGCATAAGATATTCATGGAATCACGAGCTTAAAAGATCTAAATTCATTTTAATGCACCAAGTTAAATGTCCCTAACTTATTTCTTTTATTAAAAATAAGTTAATCATCCAACATCATTATTCCTTTTATCAACTCATTCCATAAATTCATATTGATTTCATCTACATCTACTATCCTTTATATCACTTTTCTCTAATAATTTAGGTAAGAGATTAATATTCATTAAGGTAGGCATTATCCTAGGTACTTCATTAACATGAACCAAGTATTAACATTATAATCAAGTTACTATTTTATTGCATTATTTCATAACCATTCATTGTTAATAATTCCAATCACTAATCTATCATTTCTCAATAATTTCCTTGGATCCTTTCATCAAGAGAGAATACACTATTGTTGCGATACATCATTATATATAACTATATTTAAGATTATTTTCTTTACATATGGACAACATAAGAGGATAAGAGCAATAACATAAACACTTTCCTTTAATGCTAGTAACATGTCCAATATTCCACATTCTTTTCCCTTTCTTTTACCTAGAACTACCCATTCCCTTATGCATTGCTTTGAATTGAGATTACATCAATACTACAAGACTCCTTTTAGGAGATTAAAATTACATGAATACAGATACATAAGTACATCTCAACATATTAAAATATCCAATAAGAAATCTTCAACTGCAGATCTAGAAAGGAATATGTGCTAGGATCATCCAAAGAATCATGAACAATACCTCGATATAAATATTAACCACTCAACCATGTGGAATCAATAGGCCCACTCCCCCGAGCTAGGAGATAGAACCAAAGGCCCATACAAGAAGTAACAACTAGGAAATTCCTAAGGTGGTGATAAAATTTCCCCAAAGTCACAACACAAAAGAAAAGACAAGAAGACCACAAGGACTACCAGAGGCATGATCAAATTTGGTAGAGACTCTAAGCTACAAGCTAGGTGAGTGTCATTGCATAGCCCTCAACCCTTTGGTTGTCTTGGTACTAGCCACTCTTGGCCTCGGCCCCCAAGTAGGCACATGCGGAACCGAATGCCTCTTGTACAGACAAGGTCATTCAGTCGTACCCATGCATAGGTACCTTCTCACACTCCCATCCTTAGTCTTTACTAGCACTAAAGGCATTGGTGAGGCACAATTAATCTTGATTATTGTGTAATTTCCCATTCCAATAATCTCCCATTCCCAATTCATTTATTTAGGTTATCACTTGATTAAATAACTCATAGTAGGTTATCCTGGTACTAGTGTGATGCCCAAAATTTCAGGGCAAAACACAACCAACAATTTTTTTTTAAGAAGGATAAAAGTGATAATGTTAGCGTTATTCTATAGTGAGGTTAACCAATACATTAAAATACATGATATAACAATAATCATTCAATTGCATATAATATTCATAATTACATTGCATAATTCAAATGAAATTCCATAGCATAATTCAAATATCATCAAGATCATCGGGTTCACAAAACATCATATAATAACATAAACCAAATCCACACACTATGGATCCCATATGCAGAATCATCAAAATGAATAGTCTAATGAGTCAACATAGTATATCAGTAGTCGACAGAGTCCAAGTATCTCTAAAAGCATAATCAAAATGATAGGCTAATATCTATAAAACAGGATCACTATGTGGGCCGAAAGTGGGCCTCACAACTAGCCACTTAGGGCCCCAACCCCTCACTATGAGCCACTCACCTAGTGTACTTAGGTTCCCTAACATACATATAAAAATCATAAGAACATAATATATCCATCATTAAGAATTCATATCAATCCCATAACATTTGATTGAGTTTAGGAAAACATATGTTGTCCCTAGTCCACTTGACTACCCTAAACCCAATATGGCATTCAGAATGTTCCAAAAATATAAGAAGACATCCAAGTGATATTATAAATATATTCAGAGTACACATAGATCCAATTAACCAAAAAAAAACTCTAATTGCCTCTGGTAACCATACGAAACCCTACAACTGAGTGATGTTCTTAAACTAAATTATTTCAAGCAAGGATTAAATGCAAAGAATAGTCATCATAGAACAGTCATCCATATCTTCCACAAAATAAATAATAAAGACAATCTCTTTAGTGGAGATTTAGATAAAATAATTATGGACTCTCAATTTAATTTTTAGGAAGATCCAACAGTGGGAAAAAAAGTTATGACTTCTGGTTTAAAACAGAAAACTCTGGTTAGGGTTCAGACCTGCCTTCACTAAAATGATTGTAATTTTCACAAAACATAATTAAAATTCTC